>PVKS010028774.1:0-26065 GCA_004027875.1 Aplodontia rufa
CTCCAACTTCCACGAGAAGCCCAATTAACTTGGGGCTTAAGTAAAGTGAAACATGGAACCATGGGGAACCCAAAGGGGGGAAACCATGGTCTGGCACCACTATTGGCTTGTTCTGTCATTACACATTTGTTCTTGATTGTTTGACGATGAACCCATCCTAGTTGTAAGACCATGTTTATCGAATAAAAATTTTAAAAAAAGAAGAGACCAGTCCTGTTGACACCTTAATGGTAGATGTCTAGTCTCCACAACCATGAAAAAAAATTTCTACTTGTTAAGACACCTACTTTTTTTGTACATTGTTAGAGTAGCCCTTAAAAAATTAATATGATCATCTATTGTGGGTTTTTGGTCTCAATATTTTTTATTTCTAAGATTTCTAACTGGTTCTTTCTCATACCTGTATTCCTTATCTCACTTTTCCTTATTTTGTTCCATAATTTCTTGATTTTTAAAATAGGATTAGTTCTTTGAGCCATCTAAATATATTTCTTTCAGAGACTTTGTATGATGTTCTATAAATTTACTTTCATTTAGAATTAATTGATATTCTAAACAGTAATTTTTATTGACATTCTTAGCATTTTATTTCTTTATGTTAGTTAAAATTTTGATTTGCAGGTACATGTTAGATAGTATAATTTTGTTTTGTTCCTATTTGTTCCCATTGTGTCTGATAGCATTTCAGTTGCCTGGGTCTTACAACTCCAGATCAATGATAATATAAAGATTTTTTTCCCTAAAACCTGTCCACAGAGTCAGTAGGAGGCTTGATTTGACTCCTCATCACGAGAATATCTGTCTATCACTTTGGCAGCTGCTATTTATGGTTGAACCCTAGGAAGGGTCAGGAAACTTTTTTTTGGCAGGGGTATGTGTGTTGGGGATTGAACCCAGGCCTGCTTAGGCAGTAAGCTAAACCCCCAGTTCTTTTTATTTTTTATTTTGAGACAGAGTCTTGCTAAGTTGCTTAGAGCCAAAATTACTAAGACTGGCTTCAAACTTGTAATCCTCCTGCCTCAGCCTCCTGAGTCACTGGGATTACAGGGGTTTGTCACCATGCCCAGCTAGCAATATTTTCTTTTAAGAGCTAGATAGTAAGTAAATATTTGGGTTTTGCCAACCACGCTATGTCTTTCACAAAATTAAACTCTTCTGTTGTAGTGCAAAAGCAGACATAGAAAACGATAATTCAAAAGAAAAAGCAGTCATAGACAATCTGTAAAAGAATAGCTGCAGTTATATTCCAATAAAACTTTACTTAAGAAAACAGAGAGAGAAGCTGGAGATGTAGCTCAGTGGTAACTATCTTGCATAGCATGCTTAAGGCCCTGGGTTCTACCCTCTAGCACCACAAAAAAAAAAAAGAAAGAAAGAAAATGGCAGAGAGTTGGATTTGGCCTATAGTATGTATTTTTTTCCACTCCTACCCTAGCAAATAGTTAAGTTATTTTTTTCCAAACAAAAATGATCTTGATTAAGTCAAGGGACCATATTCTAGGCTCTGGTTCCCTACCTTTCAGAATACATTTTATTTTCTTTGTCCAAAGGATATGAGCTTCCAGATATCACTGTGCTCCCAACGCCCAGAGCCTAGGAGATCTGTGGCTTCAGTTCTACTCACTACTTTACCTTTTTTTAATTGAAAAATTTTAAGTTGTGCCAGGTATTGTTCTAGGCCCCAGAAATATAATAATGAATGAGGGAAAGATTTTATCAGAGCCTTGTATCACCTCAGGGGAAGGATAATTACCCAAATCCAATCCTCTCTAGTGTACAAGAAGGTATGGGGGTGAATGCTAAAAAGCCAAGAACTACTTGTGAAGGCACAGTTAAGGAACATAGTCACGCTGAAAGGCTGAGCCTTAATGATCACAGGGTAGGATACTTCACCTCCCACACACTGAACCACCACATTAGCAGGGCTACAGTGTGGTTACCATAGATTGTAGCTGGAAGAGCTGCACGGTGCAGAGACTACTTAAGAAGGAATTCTTTTTTTTAAGAGAGAAGGACAGTGAGAGAGAGAGAGAGAGGCAGAGAGACAGAGAGACAGAGAGAATCAATTTTTATTCAGTTTTTCACATGGCTTTCATTGCTCTGACACTTAATTGTGTACGTGGGTGCTGGGGTTTGAACCTGTGTACTTGCACATGCCGGGCATGCGCTGTAACCACCGCGCCATAGCTCCAGCCCAAGAAGGAATTCTTAAGAAAACCCAAAACAATAGAGGGAGGAAAAAACAAAGACCCTAGAGGAATTTGAAATCTTCAACAGATATAGTTACTACCAACATTAAACATAGACAACTCCTAGCCAGATTAGTATACAACCACACACTGAAGTCTTTTTGTCCTTACCTGATTATCATGTCCAGCTTTCAACAAAAAGTTGCAAAACAAAATGCATTGCAAGAAAAATCATGGTGTGAAGAGACTGGCAAGCATTCAATTTTGAAATCACCAGAAAGAGAATTTGAAATAACTATGATAAACATGCTGTATGGTTTAATGGAAAAAGTGAACAAGATGAAAGAGCAAATGAGTAAGTAAACGGAGAACTGGAAATTTATAGAATGAGAGGTAAATGCTAGAAATCAAAAGCACCATAACAGAAATGGAGAATGCCTTTGATAGGCTGATCAGTAGACTGGACCCGGCCAAGGAAAGATTCAGTGAGCTTAGCCATATGTCAGGAGGAACTCCAAACTGTAACACAAGGAGAAAATGAAACTTTAAAACAGAAAAGGGAACAGAATAGTCAAGGACTATGAAACAGTTTCAAGGGTGTAACTATGAGTAACTGGAGCACCAGAAGGAAGAGAAAGTGAAAATACAACAGAAATATTTGAAATATTAAATGCCAAGAATTTTCCAAAATGAATGACAGAAACCAAACCAGAGATTGAAGAAGTTCAGAGAAAACCAAGCAATACAAACATCCATATCTATCTAGCTATCTACAACAAATAAAGATATTTGAAAAGTTTAAATTTAGGTATATTAATTTTAAACAAAAGAAAAGCAAAGACAAAGATGAGTAAAAATCTTCAAAGAAGCCAAAAGAGAACGAAAAACAAGTTACCTGTTGAAAACAAGGCTAAGGGCTATGACAAATATCTCTTCAGAAACTGTGAAAATAAGAACAAAGTAAAGCATGTAAAATGTTGAAAGAAACAATACTCATCCTTCTCTTAATTAAATATTTATGATAATAAGCAACTCCTAAAAATCAAAAGCAAAATGAAATCAAAGAATGTGAACAGAGTTGATGGCTTAATCACAGAAAAACTCATCTCAAGGGATAGTAAAAGCTCTATAATTTGTATATTTCTAAGATGTGCACATCTCCAAAAAAACAGGAAGAATTATAAAGAACCTCCTAAGTGTTATAAGACATTGCAGTACTCATAATATTGATCTTGCTATTTGGATTCTATGACATATGTCTGCATGTGTGGATGAAGCAAAACATTTAAATCTAAATTTGATTTTGAATTTATTTGGGTGATTGAAACCAGGGCCTCATGCCTGGTAGGCAAGCTTTCTACCACTGAACTACATCCCTGTCCATGTATTTATCTTTCTTTCCTTCTTTCTTTCTTTCTTTCTTTCTTTCTTTCTTTCTTTCTTCTTTCTTTCTTTTTCAGAGAGAGAGAGAAATCCATTTTGTTTATTTTTTCATCTGGCCTTTGTTTTCCCAACACTTAGTTATGTATGTGGTGTTGGGGTTCAAACCTGGGTCCTTGCGCAAGCCAGGCAAGCACTCCGACCACTGAGCTCCAGCTCCAGCCCTATATTTTCTATTTTAAAATGCTCTGTTCACTGAAAAAAAAAAAATCCTAGAAGCAATGACCACCAATTTAGCAACCCAGATTATGATCTCTAAAAAGCATTTCCCAATAAAAGAAATCAGAATTTCTTAGAAAAATGGTTGTTCCAGATTAGAGACAGGAAACAAAATATGATCTTGGAACATCTTATTATTCCAGAAACCAAAAAAAAGTAAACGCATTGTCAAAGAACTCGAAATCAAACAGACTGAGTCCTCCACTGGCCAAAGTTGAGACAATTTGAGAATGAAAAAGATAACTGGAACAGTTTTTAAAACACCAAACAGCTTAAACTGCATAAGTTCATTACAATAGTTAAAATGCATTTTCTAAAAAGCAAATCCTTGTTTACTTTTGGAGGAAAACTGGTGCATGCAGGAAAAGAAAATCAAGCATTTATTCCATACAAACAGAACCTCAGCATAAGCAGATAACTGATGATAGAAAGGTTTTCTTTACAGAAAGAGTCTTATAATAAATGCCATCACCTAGAATCCCCATCACAATCATTTCGGACTGCTATAACATTATACCACGGTTTTAGTGGCTTTTACAACAAACATTTATTTCACTCAATTCTGGAGGCAAGGAAGTTCAAAATCAAGGAGCCTGGAAACACAGTGCTTGGTGAGCCCTTCTTCCCTCCTTGCTGACAGCTATCTTCTTGCTGTGTCCTCACAAGATTGAGAAGATGGGGGCAGAAGGCATTCAGTCCATAGCATCCCTTAAGAAATAGTGGATCTGGGAAATGATCATTAATAGCTGCTAAAACCGTTACCTGAAAAACTGATGGTGGGCCGGGGGTTTAATTCAGTGGCAGAGTGCTTGTCTAGCATGTGTGAGGTCTTGGGTTCCATCACCAGCACTGTAAAAAAATAAATAAAAATAAAGTAAAACAAAACAAAAAATTGCCAGGATACCTGACCTGGATGAATCAGGCTTTTAGGCTATAATACTTGGACTACTTATCAATCCACATAAAAATGGGGCCAACCATTATATTCCTCCAACTATGAATTAGTTTTTTCAAAAAAATCAAACCTGAACCTGATCAATTCTCTAGATTATCACTATCCAACAGAAATATAAAGCAAACCACATATGTAATTTTAGATTTTCTACTAGGTACATTAAAAAGCAAAGATAAGCCAGGCGTGGTGAGATTATACACCTGTAATCTCAGCAATTTGGGGGGCTGAGACAGGAGGTTTGCAAGTCCAAGGCCAGCCTCAGCAACTTAGGAAGGCCCTAAGCAACTTAAGACCCTGTCTCAAAATAAAAAATAGAGGATGTGGCTCAGTGGTTCAATGCCCCTGAGTTCAATTTCCAGTACCAAAGGTGGAGTGGGGGGAGTAAGGGTAAATAAATTAAATAATTTTAATAACAAATTTTATGCAGCTTAATATATTTAAAATCATTGAACTTATCATTGAAGCATGTAAGCAAAGTAAAAACCATGGTTTTCATCTTTTGTACTGAGTTTTTAAAATACACTGTATATTTTATATTTTCAGGGAATCACAATTCAGACTAACCATACTTCAAGCTTTCAGTGGATGCTGATTCAAATAAAGCAATAGAAAAAATATGAGATAATAAAGAAAATGTAAATACTGTCTATGTATTTGATTATAGTGAGGGCTCGTTATTCATTTTTAAATGGAATAATAGTGCTATGTTTAAGGATTTTTTTAAAGAGCCCTAATCTTTCAGAGATACGTATTGAAATATTTATTGATGAAATTATGATGTCTGGGATTTGCTTCATAGTAATCCACTGGTAGGAATGGGAGAGTGGATATAAATGTTGAAGACACAGACTGGCCATGAGCTGACAGTCGACACTAAGAAAGTGACACCTGCTCTCTGGTTAATGTCACTGTCAAAAACAGAGAGGGTCGGGCTGGAGTGGTGGCTCAGCGGTTACAGCAGTTGCCTGGCATGCATAAAGACACGGATTTGAACCCCAGCACTACATGCACAATGAAGTTTTGGAGCAATGAAAGCCACATGAAAAACTAAATAAAATTGATTCTCTCTTTCTTTCCCACTGTCCCTATATCTTTCTCTAAACCAGAAAAGTTGGTGGTGTTCGCTGAACCCACTGCAAATGAGATAATGGAATTAGGATTAGTAGTTTGGCCCCATGGTAGGGCAGAATGCCTTCCCTGCCTTTGAAGCAGACAGCTCTGGGCGATATCTCTGCCACCCTACATCACTCCCTCTGCTGAAGAAAAACAAAAGATGGTGGATGAAAGTCTGTCCAGATATGTGAGAAAAATAATAATAATAAAGAAGTTTCCATTGCTCTCAGGGAAGGCAACAAATGTTTCCAAACCAGTTTGAGCCAGACTGTTTCTGGAGAAGTCAGCCTGCTGGAGAAATACTAACTCAAATATGAGACCTTTGAAGAGAGATTAAAACCAGAGTGAGAAGGCAGGTGCTGCTAGGGTCAGTTAACTGTTTGCTTGTGGAATATTTTCCTTTCTGATTCTAAACTTTGGAGGTCCAGTTTTGTTTCATCAAGAGGTTTTGCTCCTTTCTCTTGCATCACTCACACACCCAGTCAGTCAGCAAACTGTGAATAACAGAATGAACGGCAGAAGGACAGTCGGAGGCAACATGGCATAACGGAAAGAGCACAGTCAAATCTGGGATGAATTCTCAGGCCATTTTATTAGTGGCTTGGAATATTCTTTCCTTGATAACACTCTGCACAACTTTTTATTAAATTATCAAGTCAACTATTTTCTCTCAATTACCCACCTGCATGTTCTTATTTAGTTAAAAAAATATGATGAGAAAGACTTTCATGTTCTCATACCACAGGACTTTGCCTATCTCGCTAGCAAAGTCATTGCCACGCTATTTTGCAGTGGAATGTTCATTACTTCACTAAGCTGTGGTTTCAAAAGCAAAGCAGAGATCCAGACATCTTCACTTTTTTTTTTTTCTTTTTTTAATCTCAGTGTTGTTCTGGGGATCAAACCCAGGACCTCAGGCGTCCTGGGTAAGCTCACTACCACTGAGATTTATCCTGAACCCATCTTCACCTTTAAATTTCCACCATCCAGAAAATGTGGGACACAGTTAGAAGCAATGTATGTTTGTGGAATGAAGAGGTCATCCACTCAACAAATGTTATTAAGAAGATAAATAGTATGAAATGGTAACTCTTTAAATCATTTGACCTCCAAACAAACACTCCAAATGTGGCTTCTTAGCTGACATCTTGTCACTGATTTCAAAATCACATCAACCTTCCCTCTTACCCAGTAAGTTACTTAACCATCACTCTTAACCCATATAACCAAAAGTTTATAACCAGAATTACTTAGTTTAACCTCCCATTGAGACATGATTTGTTTCTTTTTTGTTTTGGTTTCGGTGCTAGGATTGAAAGGCCTCAAGCATGCTAAGTATGTGCTCTAAAACATGATGCCACATCCCCACCCTCAGATATCGATTTAAATAACTTTTTGCTTTTTTCTAAAATGTATAGCATACATACAATGCTCTCATGAATGCAGCTGAATGCGCTGCCCTGTCTGACATCTTTCTTTTTTGTTGTTGTCTTTTTGCACTAGTCTGAAACCCAGGTGTACTTGACCAGTAGATTATATCCCCAGTCTATCCCCAGTCCTTTTTTTGTCTCTCGAAATTATTGAGGCTGGCTGTGAACTTGTGATCCTCTTGCCCCAATCTCCCAAATCATTGGGATTATAAGAATGAGTGCTACACCTGGCCCCATCTAAACTCTTTTCCTGAACTTTATTCCAAATGTTGCTCCAAAAAGGTTTTGAGTAAATGTAGTATCATCAGAAAAGTTCTATACTCCCAACTTTATCTTCCTAGATGACAAGATTAAATCACCTTTTAAAAAGTTCTGTTAAAAAACAGTGACATGATTCTGAGAACGTATTTATAAGAGTAGGCAAGTGATATTGCTTGTATATCCATCACAGGATCTTGCTCTGAGCCCAAGTACCAGTGAACAAGAGGAAGTTGAGGATAGAAACAATAGCACAGGCTCTGGAAACAGATTTTCCTGACATCAAAGGAAGTCTAAACAGTTATTTGTTTTAACCCTGTTCCCTCAATTACAAAATGGAAACAATTATACTTTTGGGAGAGATATAGATTTGTTACAAATTTCCAAATGAAAAACAGAATTAGTGTGAGCAGATCTGCCAGCCAGCTAAGGAAGAAACTCAAACTCATTAATCTGGCCTGTGATTCTACTCCTTCAAAACAAAATGATAGATAATGAATAGTAAAAGACAAACATGTTTTCATTTTCTTTATCTATGGATACTGTCATCTGGTGATTTTCCATTTTCTCTCATCTCTTCTCTCATCTAAGCACAGTTATTTTGTGGCTGGGATATGATTCAGTAAACTATACGAGAAAAGTGAAGCTTTTTAACCCTATTAGAACATATGTAATTTCAGAGCTTGCTTCTGGTCTGTAAATTCCACGAAGGTAGGTGTTCCCCACAAAGCATTTGTCATTCAACTCCAAGTGTCTAGAGAGCAACCAATTGGTAGTTGAAAATGGATAAATTTTTCTGGGCTGGATGGATGAAAAACGCTATTTATCAGAGAGCATCAGGATGGAGAAGATGCATAAGACTTGGCAATATCCTTTGTTGCCAAGATATTGAAAGGTCTCTGATCAAGATGGTTTTGACATGTTGATTGGTCAGAAGACAATAAAGACCATCAAGGACATGAAAAAAGGATAGGATCACCTGATGAGACCCTGGAAGATGAACACCAATTTTCACTCCTTCTCTTTTAATAAAAACCAGAAACTCACAAAAATTATAGAGGTTTAAGTATGGAAGGGGTACAGGACAGGGAGGGGTTTATAAATGGCATGATACATTGGGAAAGTTTGGTTGATGTGATCTTGGTCTAAGCTGGGCTTGAGACATCTTTTGCCAAATCCCATGAAGCGTATAGTCATCATAATGACTATACCATGAAACCTTCTAAAATGTGCCTACAGACGGAATGGTCTGTGTTCCAGAGTCTCTAATCACCCCAGCAGCCGGAGAAGCTCGGTGACTGCCAAAGCAACAATGATCATATTTGTAAATCATCTGGTGTGTGACATAGGAGCTACGGTAAAGTCTCTGGACTACATAAAGGTGGGATCAAAGAGGGATGTGCAGAAGGCTGAGGTGGAAAAGAAAGGTAGACCCTCCTGGCTTTGCCTCTCCTTGAGTTAGTCACACTCTGTCTGGACCAAGTTCTGCCTCACCACAGAGGAGTTGGTTAGGTAATCAGTAATGTTCCTTCTGGCTCTAAAGTCATAGTCTGTGTGTCACCAAAGAAGCCTTTCTCTGACAAGGAAAATATTAAGTTATCCCTTCCACATTGTCTACAAGTTAAATGTCCTTTTGCTTTTCATTTATATATAAATGTATGAGCCTTTGATCAAAACAAAATTACCATCTCTCAGTCATTTCTAAGCCCTCTCATCAATAAAATGTAGTGCAGACTTCTGGAACTAAAAAGGGAAAAGGAAACAGTTGCTAAGACAGCCTCACCTACCAGTCCTGTAGTACCGGGGCAATTACAGAGTGACTAAAGTGCAATGTTAATACCAGGAGAGGTGATCACACAGGGAAGCAGCACCAGGCATGGGCATCTACCTGTATCCATCCTTTGCTCTTGAAAAACAGATGTTCTGTATTAAAAAAAAAACAATTTAGGGAAGTCAAAGAATGAAATGGGAAAATTCTGGGCTTCTGAATACTGAGTTCAAATTCTTTATTTCATTGGACAAGTGTATTTCAAGTTGGGAGAATATCGGTGCTGGGGAGCTGGTAGGAGGGATCCAAACAGGAAGAATATTAAGTTTTCCTTCCCACTTAGGAGCTGATAGTCTGCTTGGGAATGAGACCCACAGGATTGGAGCCCTGAGCTTCCAAATGCCCAGAGCCCTGGTTGCTGATGGCTTTGTGATCAGGAGAAGTCAGAAGAGAAGGCCCTCTTCTTCTGAATCCTAAGAGTCTAGGCTTCTAGAAAAGCAAGTTTTTATGAAAACTTGGTTCTTGGGATGGATATTGAAGAAGGGGAAAGATTAGTATCTAATTATTAGGGGAAAAGTAGAAAAGCCCATGGCAACTAGACTGGGTCAGATGATGGCTGGCCTAGAAATTCAGCTCCCAGCTAGTCTTGGTCTGGATGCACTGGGGAATCAGGAAAGATTTTTAGTAAGAGTGTACATCAATGAAGGAATTTGTGGAAGTTTAGCCTAGTAGCAGTGAATGGTACAGAAGGAAGAGAAAGGAGCTGGAGAGGATGAGAAGGAGACAGTGGGATGTATGGCAATATTCCATGAATCCTGCTGTAACTGCTTCCTCTGAGCCAGTCACCAAGTCTTATTGACCTTTCCTTTCAATATCTTGCATCCATTCCTTCTGTGTATTACATCATTCATCCATAGAAAAACTTCCAGTTCCATTTGACCAGGAGACAGGTGACAACGCCACAGGCTAAGTCAAAGTGGAGAGCTGGTTTGATTGAAGGAAGATGGTAAATTTGGCTTTGGACATATTGGGTTAGTGGTAATGACTGAGTGTTCACATGGAAAAGTAAAGTGGAACTGAATTTCCTACGTGACTAAAAGGGATTTTCTACAAAAACAACAACAACATGGAAATGGAGAGTCTAACCAAAATCATATACAGGGTGAAAAAGAAAAAAACCAAGCATACTGTTGCTCTCCTCTTTTGATGTGTAATTACTATGTGGAAACTGAGCATATCTGCATTGTTTGTGTTTTCTTTAGCAGGCATTATGGAGAAGAAATAAACGGAATTGTAATGGAAATGTTATTTAAGTTTGTCAAACTAAAATAAAAATAAATGAGTAAGGAATGGAAAAAGCTGGAAAATGTGAGTAAATATTTTAGCTTTGGGGGATGTGATTTGAAAAATTCATCTATCACAGGATTAGATTCTGCAAAAAGACTTCTGACCAACATAAATGATGCTGGGAGAGTTCTAAGGCAATGTTTTAACTATTTGGAAGAAAAATACATCTTCAGAGGGGAGCCCATTTTCCCATCTGTCCATAAACTCTAAAAGAAACATTCGCCAGACCACCGAGCTTTCAACACGCACTTGCGAGCGCTAACCTTGCTTACATTTCTTCACAGACCTGAAGATGCTCGCCCTGTTTCTCAATTATTGGAGTATCCCTCGCCCTCTCACCTTTTGGTTTCTCTCCCCTTATTTTCTCTCTTCCTCTTTGGCCTTTTTGATGGTAACTATAAAGCAGTGGTTCTGAATGGCCTTAAAACTTTTATTTGAAGCAGAGACGATTATGTGGTTTGGGAGGAAAGGTGAAAAGGACTAAATATAAGGAAGTGACTCTAAGCTGTTAAGAAAGAGAGGACCATTAACAGCAACATCTTGATTTTGTTAAGAGACAAGCTGAAGCCATCCAAAGCATGCAGGGAACTAGGTGATAATAAGAGAAAATGTGTTTCACAGACAGAAGCAGACAGCAGGGAAGAAGAGTTGAGGGAGAGAGGCGAACATTAAAAAGAGGGTGCAGAGAGAATGGCTAATCCCTCCAAATCACACTGGGGGAGCACGGGTTGTTTGAACTCCGTGGCAACTTCAGTATGGTCTCAAAGTAGGTTGTGAGAATGAGAACAAAAGAAAAGTTCACTCTCGGTTCCTCTTGTCAAAGCAGGGAAATTGTTTTGAGGTCAGCACTAAAAGATGGTGGTGGTAGAGAGTGGAAATTATAGGAAAAAAAATTAACATGTTGGGTCACTTGGGGCTAGAGATGAAACCACCGCTGACAAGACATTCAACATAGCCCTACCATGTACTTCTGTGCAAGCCACTGCCAACCAGTGCTCAGCTGGCTAAAATCTGAAGATAATGCCTTAACTACCCTGAGGATATTTATTCACAGGACAATCATTGAGATTTCACCATGCCAGTCGGGATGAATACTGGACAGTGTAATAGGAGCCCTCTGTCCTTGGACCAGCTGGTTTTATGAGACCAGAAAGGATTAGTGGAAAGTGAGCCCTAAGAATTTGATGCTGACCCAGCAATCAAAAAGGGCAGAAAATAGGGGTGAGATATAGGAGAACCAACATGGTAACTAGAAAGAAATGTGTGTACATTTGAACTCATTATTAACTGAATGTTGCCATCACCACCAAATTCGTATGTCAAAATCCTAACCCCTGGTGTGATGGTGTTAGGAGGTGGGAGATTTGGGATAAACTTTAGATCATGAGGGTAAAACCCTCATGAATGGGATTAGTTTTCTAATAAAACAGACCCCAACAAATGTTCCAGCCCTCTTTCTACCGTGTGAAGATACCACAAGAACATGGCAGTTTGCAGGCTGGAAGAGGGCCCTCACCAGAACTGACCATGTTGGCACTGAGATCTCAGACTTCTAGACTCTAGAGGTAAAAGAAATAAATTGCTACCTGTAAGCCATTTAGTCCATGGTGTTTTATTATAGCATCCAAAGAAGGCTAAGACACTTGCAAAAGAGGAAGGACGCAACCAACTGCTAGTTCTTTTTTCTCTAGGCCTAAAATTTCTCATCTGTAAGACAGAAGGTAGAACAGGATGAAGCACACCCTGCCTTCTGACACAATGGTTCCAAGAGTTACCTGGGGATCATGAAGTAGAGACAAGACAACAAGATCTCTAAATGTGAGAATCTGTACACAGCTACAGGGACTAGAAAGTATCTGTACATTTTCTGTATATTCTGATAAGTTGTTGAGAAATTTTTAACTGCTGAAGATATCAAAGCCTTTCCTCCATATTTTAAGCCAGAAGTTAAAAACTAGAAATCCCAAAAGTTTTGGTTGGCTAATAAGAGTATTTTTGTAAAAATTGATCCAGCTTTTGAAAATTGTATGAACCCAGATTTTTGGCTTCTCTTGGAAAGACTGGCATTTTTGACTGCACTGGACCCACAGCAGCAATTAGCTAGAAGCGGGTAGCAGCTGTCCTGTTTAGATGGGGACACCTGCTCGCTAGTTTGATCATCTCTGTCACATTAGGGTGATATGTAATATGGCCAAACTGGGTGCTTTTAAGAGTAAAGGGAAGTGGTGACTTTATTAGTGATTACACCTGGCCCACAGCATAAATCAATGTCGTCAAGCCATGAGGATGTATGATCACTTTGTCAACTTGTTTACACTGGACTTGTTTCTTCTTTCCTCATTGTTATTTAGGATTTGTGGTCACAATCTGGGAATCACACAAGGAAGGGGAGAAGAGTGTAAATGAGGAATAGACATGAAGATTGAAAAGCAAGCAAGATATTTAAAATAATATTAAAATGAATCCCAATTACACCAAACTTCGGGTGAAGCCAGAGCCTTGCTGGGGGCTGCCTCTGCCTGTAAGTTTGACCTTCCAGGCTCCCTACCCTACACAGCCCTGTCAGTATTAATAAGCTGGAAGCCCTTAGCAAGTCTAATCAAACTGCAGAGAGCAGGCTGTTCCTAATCAGAAAGGCAGAGTCTAATCATTAACTGTGGTTTCTCAGTGAGCTTTCTCCAAGCTGCCTTTCCACCAAAAAAAAAAAAAAAAAAAAATCCCTCATAAGATGCTGCTTCACCCTCCAGCCTTGACCCTCTGATGTTGTTAGAAATTTTTATTAAAATGCTCTAATTATACAAGTATTTGGCTTAAAAATTTTTAGAAAATATTTCCCCTTTATTCCGGGGAATACTCCTCCTCCTTCAAGATATATAGGAAATTGCAGGCTCCTATCGATTACCAGGATTCATTTGAACTAATCAAATCCCCCAAGTCCTTTGAACACTATGTGGACAGCCCCAAACTGGGATAAGGAGTGGGAGATTGAGGGACATAGTGTCTCCACTCATACTGAGTAACCATAGGTGCCAGCCTGGTATCGTGGGCTGCATGTGTAGGCAGTGCCCACTATTCTTCATTGGATAATTCCTCTCTGATTGGTCCTTGAGTCTCAGCCCCTTCAACCTAGAAGCTAGCCAAAACAAGTAAGAATCTATTTAGTGCAATGGTCAACTGTTGAGTTTTACTAGATGGAGCTAGATCCTAACCTGGGAGCTGAGTAGTGATAGGCCCTTAGGCAAGCTACTCAACTTTCCTGAATTTCTGTAGGCTACTCAACCTTCCTGAGACTCAGTTTTTAACCTAGGAATAATACCAATTCCTCACTCAGAGCCAGGGTTTAAGAGGGTCAATGAGATTTGCATGGAAAGCATTTACTAAGTTGCTCATCACATTAAAAATGTTCCAGAGGGGCTGCAGTGGCAGCTAAGCAGTAGAGCGCTGCCTGACATGCATGAGGACCAGAGTTCAAACCCCAGCACCACATACACAACTAAGTGTCTGAAGTTACACAACAAAGTACATGGAAAAACTAAGGCCAGATGAAGGAATGAATAAAATTGATTCTCTCTCTGTCATTCTCTCTTAAAAAAAAAAAAAAGTTCCAGAGATTATTATTTTTTTTATTATGTACTAGCATGGCCTTATGGCCCCTAATTATATAACTTAAAGAGACAGAGATAAGAGACAGAGATAAAGGAATCTTCAAAACACATATCATTGAAGTTCTGGATTCTGCATTTCATGTGAAAGTTCTTAAAACAATGAATGCAGATGGAATAAATATAAAAAATATTTTTCCAATGAGAACTCTCTAGAACACTCCTGGTACTAAGGAAATTTAATATTTTGTTTTAATAGACTCACTACCATTTAAAGAAAGCAATAATACACAGTGAATTTTTAAATTAAAACTGTTTATTAGCTACTTCCTTTAACAGATTTACAACATTAAAAGAAAGAAACATTTTTGAAATGTACTAATAAGAAAAACACCCAGGAAACTGAATAATGCTGAACAGAAGTTTCAGTATTTTGGACATAAATAAAACTCATAACTTTCATACAGACTTTGGGATATTGACTGATAATCATTCAACAAAGGGCTTGGCATTGAATAAGAAATATGAACACATGAACAAGTAGATAACAATAAACTTCAAGACAATTACATCCTTGAGAACAGAAACTCTATTGCCCATAAGTATCCCTTGCCATTCATGGAGGAGATATCCCACTAAAAAGATCATACAGATGGGCTCCCAACACATTAAAAAACAGGAACCACATAATAACTAGAAACAGTGTTCAGTAACGCCCATTCAATTTTGAAAACCAGCAAAATGTAACAGGCTAAAACAAATGCATTTGTTATCCCTACCAAAAAAAATTCTTTCTGGTTTTGTTACTGTTATTTTACAAAAATAATGTGTACACACTTATTTTTTATAAAAATTGACAAATATAAAAAAGCACAAAATATAAAAATTACCTGTCATATCACCAACGAAAATGTCACTCCTTTGATAAAAGCAGAAGAAAAACCATAGAACCAGAGGAGACCTAGAAAGGACACCCTCCCCACCCCAAGGTTCAGGATCTGCTGATGCTAATGCACCAACCACTTCGCTATTGCCTGTCTCCCTGTACTGCTGTATTTTTAAATCAGATCAATAGTGACTTTTTTTTAAAGAGAGAGAATCAATTTTATTTACTTTTTCATCTGGTTTTTGTTTTCTCAACTTAGTTGTGTATGTGGTGCTAGGGTTCAAACCCAGGTCCTCGCGCATGACAGGCAAGCTCCATACCTTGAGCCACCGTTGCAGCCCTAGACCAGTGATTAATCAACAAAATGACAAGTGTGGCTGGGACTCTAACCTAAAACTTTCTTTTCTTCATGGAAAAAAAAAATTTTTTTTAGGCCTCATACATTCTAGGCAAATGCTCTACTCTTAAGCTGTATTCCAGCCCTTTTTCATTTTTAGTTTTGGGGCAGGGTTTTGCTAAGTTGCCTAGGCTGGTCTCAAGCTTATGATTTTCCTGCTTCAGTTCCCTGAGTAGCTGGGATTACAAGCATATTCTACCATGCCTGGTTGTTCCTCAAACTTTAAGGCTAACAGAATCTTACCAGCTCATATAGTCCTATCCACCATGCCTGTCCCTGTTCATTCCCGAGGAAAGAGGCTTTGAGAGTTCAGTGGTTTACCCAGGCATCACGGCTAAGGAGGACTAAAACTGATCTTCTGACTACCCCGCCTGAGCTTTCTCCAAGCGAATACACTAGGAATGAATCTCCACAAGTGGCAGGGATACAGTCATTTCATGGTTGGACTGCTTATGAGCCTGAAGGGTAGAGCACAGTGGATCTGTACAACCAATCAAAAGCAGAGAGGCAAATTTTTGGCTCCTAACGGGTGAAAACATTGGCTGCTGGAAGACAAATAGACCAAATGAAGGACAGTGACCTGGGCCAACTGGTCATAGGAGCACTGTTTGAGCCCCACATTCCAAAGGGGAAGCAAGCGCAGTTAAGTCAGAAAAGCTCTTTCTGAATGGCCGTACTGACATAGCAGCATGGAAAGCAAAAGTGGTCAAAGAGTTCTCAGAGTATCAAGATAAAAAAAGAAAACCATCAAATCAGATGATTAATAGGCACACGTCCGCAGAGGTTATGGTACTCATGCAATCAAATCCACCTGGGTCCCAATCCACATCAGTGGTCCCTAGAATCTCCTCACCCGAAAGGGTGACTTCTCACCTCTAGTTTTTGTCTTTGACCAAATGAATCTCTATCTGCTAATAGAAATTTTAAACATCATAGTTAAATTCTTTTTGATCAATCTATACCATTTACGTCTTTAGAAGACATCTCTTCACCCTCATGTGGGCAGTTTGGGACAGACATTCTTTATTTTGACAGATTTTATTCCCAAATGTAAATGCTTCAAACTAAGATCATTTCTACTTTTCTTCTTCCCATATTGTAACAGTGGTACAAGCTCAATGCAGAGGCAGACATGTATTTCCAGTTCTTAAGATGCTTGCCTGTGAATGAGCTCTTTCAACTGTGCCAGTCTGTCACTTTTTAGTGCTTCCCGGATGGAGTGGAAAAATCCAAAATAGTGTTCAAAATTGTGCATCATAAGCAGGACCCCGGCCAGTAGCTCATTGGTCACCAGCAGATGGTGGATGTATGCCCGAGTGTGATTCTTACAGCAGTAACAGGAACACCCTCTCACCAGTGGGTTAAAGTCCTCCTGGTACCTGCGAAAGGAAGCCACAATGACATTCCAGAAAGTGAATATAAGGAAGACACACCTAGGCTATTTATTTTGCTGATGAGGTTATCAATGTTAATAATATTACAGGCACATGTTCATGGTAGGCACCTCCTTAAGATGGTAATGTGGATAAATGTTAACAAAGAATACAGTGAGTCAGGGAAACTCGGGAGTTTTCCCCCGATAGATGCAATCTCCAAGGCTGTGGGCTAAAAAATCCACATGGTCACTCACTCATTTTGAGCTCTGAAAAGGTACATGTTAGGAAACGATGGTGTGGCTACTTGCTGTCAGGACTAGCATCAGAAAGACTTGGTACAGCCGTCTACTTCCATAGCCTACTGCAGTTTACAGGCACTGCTACATACGCTGTCTTATTTAAAATATATCTATCCTTTGAGATGGCTGTTTTCATTGTCATTCTAGAGATGAAGACTACTATGGGGGTTTAAGAACTCTGAGCCTACCCAGAGCGAGTTCTGGCTCCACAACTCACTTAGGAAAGTCACTGAATATCCATCTGTGCCTTTGTTTCTCATTCATGAACCAAGCTATTCTACCCCACTAAATTGTTTAGAGAATTAAATGAGTTAAGACAGCAAAAGGGCTCAAATCTTGCTGGGTATATGTTAACTACCTTTTATCAGATATTAAAGAGAAGTTAAGTGACTTGACCAAGGTCGCACAGTTAAGAACAGTGTGAGAATTTGTCTCCAAGTCCCCAAAACTTTAAGTCTAGCACTGGTAATAAGCATACTACAATTTCCAATTACATCTACAACATAAAGGGAATTTTAGTAGTACTATAGCCATTTATATTTTGCAATACAGAAATGAATCTCCTTGGCTATTTTTCAAGAAGTTAAATGAGGTAGATTTTACTTCAGACCTACAGTCAAGCCCCAACAAAATATAAATGGGAACTACGATTTTCAAGTTCTTTCATAAATTTTAGTCTCTACTATTACTAGGTATAAATAAATAAGTCAAAATTCCGAGAATGTCCCTTCACAGAAACCAACAAATACTCTACATTGAGGAGAAGGCACTAAAATCACAAAACACCCCTCACTGGTATCAGGGATTAAAACTTTTGACCAAATGTGGAGTTACAAGATGTCTCAGTTTATTCTTTATTAGGGCAAATGTTTTAATTAAGATTTATAACTTGTATATAACCAAGATGACATAAGTTCCGTACAAGTTATAAACTTGGTTGTGTTTTATCTTGAAATCCTTACTTCACTCCATCATTACTTAAAGTACTTGGAAGGAATAAAAGACACCAAACAAATGGATTTGGTCTAATCTTTCTGACAGCTTTTTTAAAGCAATTGTTATCCAGCCTCAATTTTTTGACAAGACAAAGTACACAAATTCATCGGTAGAGAAGAGTTTTTCTGGAACCAAATTTGAGAAAGCCTAAGTAATACCCAACTATAAATATTTTATTAAGTCATAAATAAACTGAAAACGGAACAGTTACATAACTTTTAAATGGTCTAAAAAGTCAGAAATCAAAATCCAAACTTCAAAAATTCTTTCACCTTTTCTCCTTCAGATTAATTTCAAATGATGTCATTTCTTGGCTGCAATTAGTTGTTTTAATTTTCTCTATTTGATCCACAGATTTTATTTCTTCTTGTGTCCCATTTTGTTGTAATACTGAAGGACAAACCAACAGAAAGTCTTGAATGAAGATCAGATAAGGAATGGCCATTGGAAGAATTTTATATTAGTTATTATTTCATTCCCTTTGACCCTGTAATTCCAATCTTGAGAATTTATCCCAAGGAAATCACACAAGAAAAGAAAAATAGCAATATGCGCTCAGATGATCGCAACTTATTACCTACAGTGTCAGAACAATTTGAGATATTCAATGATGTCTAAGAAAATTATGGTTACAAGTATATAACATACAACTTTACTATCTAGGAATGATTTTAACTAACATTTGAGGTTTATCTTTGTGTTGGGGTTACCCTCAGCTTCATCACATGTACATGCGAATAAAGAGGGCTTTGAAACAGCCTATATTCCAAGAAAATTACAGCAGAACATTATTTTACTTTATGTGTCTGTACAAAGACTATGGCCTGTTAGAGTACTCATGATTATTCAGAATTAAATGAGAACCTGAGTTGTTCCCTTGAACTCTTTGCTTTAAGGAGGAACTGAAAAAAAAAAAAAAAAACACACCAGCTACACTACTAAAAGCCAGCTGCCTTGAACAGGGGCAAGTTGTTAAGAGGTATTTTGGGAACCGATGATAATAATCTCAGTGTTGGTCCCTGGAAAACAGGTGGTCCTAGGAGGATATCTGTGTCCAGGTCAAAGGAAGAAGAGAAGACACCTGAGGACCAAGCACAGAGCTGTCAGGATTTTGTTCAGATGAATTTGCGTGCTGATGTGGGAGACCATAACAAAGCCCTGGCATTTTGGAAAACTCTTGTCATTTAAAGGAACTGCTTGCAACTTTATTTCTTCAGAATTTTCACCACGTAATTGGAAAAAAACTTTAATTTACAACATACAAACATATACAAACACTATACATAAATATAATTAGTAACACTTTAATAAAACTATTTTTTTCCTAAGCAAGAAGGAATGTGGCTTTTTCACGCCCAAAAGGTACTTGTTCATTCTAAAGAACTCAGTGTCAGGTTCTTTCCAGAGCTCCGCATATTTGTGGTACTGAATGACTAAGTTACCTCTGTCCTAGTGAGATAATTTAGTTTGTAAATGAAGTCATGAAAATGTATAACGTGTTAATGGTATGCCCATCCACATATATTCTGCTCTGGTCTCTCTAAAAGGACAGTAAAATTGACCTCCTATATATAAGAACTTGATCAATCTAATTTATTTTGTTTCCAGAAGTAATCTGATTTAGATAAATAGCTAAGTTGCTTTATAAAGGTGTGACATCTGAGTGAAATTCTAATCACTTGTAGGAAATAAAGGGAACCTTTAAAGAAGTCTGGGCCCCTACTCAAAGTTAGGGTTGGCAGTAGTCAAGGAAGAATCCAAAGGAAAGCAGACAACACAAAATGAAAAGGAGAGCACAGCTCCAAAAGCCAGGGGGAGACGGGCAGACCACGCTCTTCAGCAGGACTGCTTCAAGGTACCCCAGCCACAGGCTGTCCGGCTCCTTTCCCACTGCCAAGTGAGTGTTAGAATCTGAGACTGCTTGCATTGACTTCTGAATAACTAAATAATAAAAGCAAATGGCAGTGCCTCAAAGCAATATTAGCAGAGGAAAACAGCCTTCACATCTCAATGTTAAAAACAAACAAACCAAAAAAAACCTAACAGCTAAATGTAATGCCAGGATCAGGAGATGGGGAGGCTCCCTGTAATTTAATTGCAAGGGATTTGCAAAACAGACAAGACCTCTTTGGTGAAAAAGCAAATTAACTTTTACCGATCAGTTCAAAGGTTTCCTTTTCTTAGATTTTCATCACAAGTCACTCTGAATATTTTTTCTTTAGCTTGTTAACAGAGGAGGTCTTGTTTTCACTCACTACAAAATCACATCTCTATTTGATGAGCTGCACATATAGTATAGTTTTGTGTGCCAACATGCCAGGGCATACAGAGAAGACCCAAATGTGGAGTTTTATAAAAGACTGGCTTGTTGTATACATATTTCTGACATGCAACTCAAGCTAAAAATTAATAGGAAATAGAAGAAACTTAAGGATAAGACACAGATTAACTTCAAATGACCTACATGTCTCTTCAGGATTCGGCTGGTAATCAAAGCTGAAAGTCAGGGCACATCCTCGCTCTGTCACTAGATAAGGGAAAAAACTCTCAAATAAGTCCACTCCCCTTTCAATACACTCGAGCACCTCGTCTGGCTGGCTGACACCACAAATGAGCCTGTAAAAATGACAGTGAGAACAGTGACATGAGGACAATGCCAGGAATGACATCAAGAGTATTCGCAATGAGTAGGGAATTAAAAAGCAATAATAACAAAAAATACCAATCAGGATTGGAGTGGTGGACATTGGACAGCAACATGTGGGAGAAAGAGTTTAGGGCTCTGAGGGGGAGAGATATAAGCTTGAATCCCAGCTCTAACATTTATTTAATTGCTATGTTACTTTGGGCAGATTTTTATCATCTGAGTTTTAGTTTTCTTGTTTTAAAAATGAGCAATAATACATTCCTCCACAAAATCACTGTGAGGATTAATAAGATATTTGGAAAAGCACACGGTATAGTTATTGTCTCCAAAGAAAAGCTCAATAATGCTCAGGTTTCTTTTCCCTTCCCATTCTTTCTCAACAACCTCCCTGGTCTTGGCTGAACTTTATAGCCCATAGCTATTGAGATTTTTTTAAAGAGTGTAAAGCTGTATGCTTTATTTTTCCTTCAAATACTTTCCTCATTTTGACTATATTTTTCCTATAATTATTTTTCATAATTGCTTCAATATATTTTATCTACTATATTCCTCATAGGTTCATTTACAAACCCTTATTCTTAGAATTTCAACTTTGGCCAGAGAATCCACAAATCTAGTTGTTTCTTTATATTTTCTCTGTTAATAGAAAGTCTGCACCGTGGAATGAAGGTGTGTTCTGAGGTACTGGACCAGGCATTCTGAGAGTGTTAATTCTCAACCAGGTTTTGCCACTGAAACAAAATGTAGGGATGCACTCCATCAGGTGGGCTAGCTGAAACTATTTTATGTTTGTTTTTCTACTGATAGCCCCTTTTTCATGAACTGGAAGAGAAAAGCTTACATATTCTCTGATTTCTGTAAGAAGTTTAAAAAAAAAAAAAGCTTACGTAATATTAAACAAGCAGATCCCTTAAATATATGCCAGTTTTCCTGACTACAGCTTCCTTCAAGTAACGTAATGTTTTAGAAATCCTCTCCAACTTAAGCTGGCTTTCTCCACGTTGATAGAAAGAAAAATAACCCCAGCTTTCAAATTCAGTAACAGACATCTGTGAACACTTACTTGTGTTAAGTATAGAAAATGACTAGAGATACTAGTGCTGAGTTGTTATCTGAACCAGAATGAAACAAGTACAGAAAGGGAACGGAGGTGTGTGTGCAATGAATGCAAGAGAACAGGGATAAACACGGGGGCCAAGGCTGGGTGAGTGGTGGGAATACCCTTTTCTGCATGGTCTTTCCACAAAAGTGCAAAAATTCATTGACCTGTATCTAAGCATTCATGTATTTTATTGCATGTTATGCGTGTTTTTTTTAAAAGAAAAAAGTGATAAAATTACATATACTATATACTATTCAACAGCCCTCAAGGAGTACCAAGCAGTACTCCATAATCAAGCTTCAGATGTATCTACAGGAGAAGGAAAAAAAAGCATTATTCCCACCAAGTGGAATAAAAGACTACAAAGTCTGCTTTTTTCCAACGAATAGATGAAATCATATGTATTTGTCATATACAACATGTTTTGAAGTATATATACATTAGGAAATGGTTAAATGTAGCTAATCAGTGAATGCATTATCTCATCTGATTATCATTTTTATGTTGAGAACTCTTAACATCCAATCCCTTTGCCTTTTTCAAGAATGCAATTTATCATCATTAACCGTAGTCACCAGGGTGTACAACATAGCTCTCAAACTTATTTCTCCTGTGCAATTATGTCTCCTTTGACCAATATCCTGCCAATGTACC
The DNA here is from genome assembly GCA_004027875.1 of Aplodontia rufa. Lineage (NCBI taxonomy): Eukaryota > Metazoa > Chordata > Mammalia > Rodentia > Aplodontiidae > Aplodontia > Aplodontia rufa. The sequence continues at coordinate 22,679 of PVKS010028774.1, forward strand.
TATCCACTAACCATCCTCGTCTCTCATAAACACTACTCTGCTCTCCGAGATCATGCCAATACTTGTCTTTCTATGCCTGGTTTATTTCACTTAACATAATGACCTCCAGGTTCACCTATTTGGGGTTTCTTTGTGTGTGTGTGTGTGTGTGTGTGTGTGTGTGTATGGTTGTTGTTTATTTCTTTTCTTCTTTTTAAGGGAAAAAAAAAGAAAAATTTAGGGAGTCTAAGATGATATCAGTAGCTCTGAACCTTGCAGACTGTCTATTCTCATGAGTTCACAATGAATCTTGCAAGTTATGGACATATGAGAACCAATCCTCCTTGTGCTGCCAGTTCCCCCAACTTAAAAAAAAAATGATACTACCCACTACCTATCTCAAATCAAGAGCCCCTTAAAGGTTCTTACTATAGAGTCTCATTTCATTAGGCATCCAAGATCTGTCCTCAAGTTTCCTTGATTTAAACCAGAGTTCTGCAGGACGTTACACTTGTCCCCAACGAGGTAGATTGACAAAAAAGATATTTATATTTGGCACAAGAATGAGAGGAAACAGTGTTACACCTGCCCTCACTTATGAGGATCAATAAAGTTATTCACATGGCAATCATCCTCTGCTCTATATTCTGAAATCAGAACAGGGTAATCTTTATGGAAACTTCCCTCAGTCTGCTAAGAAAGGACAGAAAGTATATAACAAAAGCATCAGAAAGCATACTCATATGCAGACTGCATTATAACAACTGGCCAGCACTACTGCCTGCATAACAACTGAACACTAGCCTTGGTTTATCCTCTGGGAGCTCTGCAGTTACTGACGACAGCAAGTGCAGTCTAGTCTCCAAGGTTGCTGGATTCCCACTGAAGCCATCCAGAAGGAAGCCTCCTACAGGCCGCTTGGCTGTCTCTCGTGCAGACCTCAGCCTCTCCTCCATCACGTCTCCACCTTCAATCACTCCAATGATTATACTTTTCTGAAGGACCTGAGATAAGAAAGGATCAAATGTTTTTAACCATTTTCAGTAAATTAGCTTTGATTTACATGAACCTTATAAGGTTAAATGGTCAGAAGAGATCACAATGAAATTACTGCAGATGAAACACCTAAGGAGGATGTTGCTCCCCAAGAACCTTCAGAGCTCCAAGAAACACTCCATGAAAAGCAAAAAATAGGTAAGAAAAGACTGAAGACACGGGGCAATCACCAGGTATCAGAAAGTTCTATCTTACATTATGTTAAATGTACAGAGCAGGTATAAGAGGAAAGGGACAAAAGGAAGAGTTTTAATTTCTTTAAGTGACTGTCCAGGCCTACTTAGGTTTCTCCAACTTTCTTTGCGACAGATAACTTCAGGAACATAGAAATGGTTTAATTAAGACAACTGACTATTCATTTGGGAAAAAAAAGGACATAAAGATGGAATCTACATCTCAGAGCTGCAACATATCCTCTAAAGAAATGACAACCTCACAGAAATCTAGGTAGAATGTGAGTAAATGAAGTTTAGAAAAATAAATCTCAATGCCCTATACACACATGAAAAGCTATTAAACCTCACCAGCAAGGAAATGCAAAGTGGAAACAATAAGATGCCATTTTTGCCCATCACAATAACAAAAAAGTTAAAACACAAATAACAAAGTGGAAGTAAAAGTATAAAGGAAATGGCACTTAAGCATTCCCAGAAACAAAGAGTGTAAAAATTAGTTTAACTTCTTAGGAGGGCAAATGGATAACACCTATCAAATATCAATGCTTTTATCCTTGGATCCTAAAATTCCACTTGTAACAACCCATCCTATAAATACATTCATTCACATGCATCAAGGTATATATATTTATGAAGATGTTCAGAATAATGAAAAACAAGAAACAACCTAAACATTCATCAACAGAGCAGAAGCTTAAATAAACTATGATATATTCATGACATGGCTTTTTATAGAGCTATTTTAGAAATAATGCAGTAGACATACTAAAAAAAAAAGTATGGACAGAGAGTTTTAGTTCATTGTAACTGAAAACAATCTGCTGAACATATAATCATATTTATGTAATATATGCATGTATATCTTAGTTTGGTTGTTTTGGGACTGGTGATTGGACCCAGAGGCATTTTACCACTGAGCCATATCATGACCCTTTTTTATTTTGTATTTTTGAGACAGGGTCCCCAAGTTGATTATTAGAACCTCGCTAAGTTGCTTAGGTTGAACTTAAAACTTGTGATCCTCCTGCCTCAGCCTCCTGAATCCCTTGGATTACAGATGTGAGCCACTGCTTCCAGCTCCATGTGTTATTAATTATATGTATACAACTCCAAAAATATAAGGTATACAAAGACGTACATAAATCAATAGTAGCTCTCTGGTAAAAGAAAGGGAGAGAGAGGAAGTCTGAATCACTTAGGGCATTTCAATCCTTAATTTAGGCAGGAGAGACAGAATCGCTATTTTGGATGCTGTGTGGAAAATAAGGGTGAGTATGGCTAAGGATAGGGTAGAAGACAACGAATCTAGGTGAAAGACAAGATGATATGGACTAAGGCAGAGGCAGTGGGAGGAAAAGGAAAGAAAATTTGACACCGCATCAACAAAACCCAGAGGATTAGTTTTCATAGTAGAGTATGAAGATGAATTCTAGAATGATTATCAGCTCCTATTTTGGAAGTCGAGGGAAATAGCACTAACAGCAGAAGACAGGGAATCCCAGAAAAATAGTGGATGAAGCAAAAAGATTATTCTGCTTTTTGCATTCTAAATATGAGGTATCAGTAGGATGTACAAACAGCAATTTCAATTCAGCCACTAAATATGTGAAGCTTGTAACTGACATATCTGATACAAACGAGACTGTCCAGACTAAAACAGTAGACACTTGGCAGACACCACTTTCCTGTTTCTGTGGTGATATGGCTAACAGACAAATCCTCCTATGACACTGGACACGGCTCCAAGCACAATGGATGAAACTCATTTGCCATTCCGGATCTAGGAAATATATGGAGAAGAATAGAAAGCCAAAAACAGAACCTTAGGGAGCTTCAATATTGAAGAGCATTCAATTAAGAGGATTCAGTGAGTAAGATGGGAAATACATCACAGAAAGCAGAAATGATTCATGCAGATAAACAAAACACACAATTACACAGGCCTGCCCCTTCACAGGACTAGCAATGTGAATAAGTATGATCATATAATTTATTGTCTAAAATGGAATATTTAATAAAGGGGGGCTCTATTCATAACCATGTCTGTAGTATAAGCATAAGAGAGGAACCCCAGCATTTGAATAATACACAGAAGTAATGTGAAATGATAAGGCTGATTGCAGCAATAAAGATGAGGGACTCGAGGCACATCTGGTCTTTTTTTTTTTTAATATTA
>PVKS010028775.1:0-26111 GCA_004027875.1 Aplodontia rufa
GTGAATGCTGTGGTCATTTTGATTTTCCAGTTCATGGGTATGTAAGCCAGCCTTCTAGGTGGGCTTACCAAATTAAAACAGCAGCAGCAAAAGAAACGTGCTTTGCAAAGATTTTTATTGGCGTAAAGATTCTTCAGCAGTCTCCACCGTACTTAGGGAAATGACCAAGATAGAGTCCATTTGGGCAGCGAGGTTCATAAGGAACAGTCCATTTGTCACTGGGCTTGGGTTTTTCCTGTTCGTTAACATCTTGCACCCCTTCTCGTGGCCTGATTTCATTTAGGCACAGTCTGATGTCTTCTAGGCTCTTGAAATGGGATTCTTCGCCTGCCCTTGACCATGAAGCCTGTCATCCCCCCAGGTTGGGAGAAGGCGGGAGTTTGAGTTAATAAATGATCCTTAGCTGAAGTCCGGGGCTTCGTCTGACCTCATCGTTAATGAATATTTACAGAGAGCCCACGGGGAGCCTTGGCAAATTGAGCTGAGACCAGACAGGTGAACGCTCACCAAGACGATTACATCATCTGGTACTGAGATTGCAAACAGAGGACAGGAGCCAGGCCTTTTCTGCATTCCATCACTGATGCAGACGCCGTCATATGCATAAAACAAGACTTGCAGTAGCCACACGTCATTCGGGTGTCTGGAAATATCAATTGAAGACCGCAAGCAGGGCTGTCTCAGGAGTTAGTGTAGTGGGTTCACTGCCAGCGTGGGTGAAATGCTTTTGGGAACTGCCCTGTGCCCATAGTCAGGCTCCCCACATCCTGAACCTGCCACCTCCGGGGTCTGGGTGGGGGCCACGACATGCAGGGTGCTGGCAGGCGGCCCGGGAGCCCAGCGTTCCACAGCGGTCACGCACGTGAACTCCGAGCACCTTAGGAACTTGCTCTACCTCAGACTCTTGGGGCTTGAGTTAGTCCACCATGCAGAGGAAGATACCCATGGATAGGAGATGGGACTGGGTCATTTCAAAAGGGTCAAGTTCACGCAGAGGCGGGAGGAAAAGCCAAGTTCATCTCTGAGTTCCGTCTGTTTTTCTGCAGTTTGCATCTCTTGTGTCTTTTTCTCTGCCCTCCCTTCATCCGTTTCCTTTCCTTCCTCTTCCTTCTTCCCCGGGACTGTTGGCATTGGGGCCAGGGACTTCTTTGGGGCTGTACTGTACTCTGTAGGGTGATTAGCAGCATCCCTGGTCTCCACCCTGATCTCCACCCTCTCAATGCTAGTACCACCTCCTACCCAAGTTGTGACAGTGAAAATGTCTGCATCCAACGCCACATGTCCCCTGGGAGGCAAAATTCTCCCTCCCCCATTAAGAACCACTGCCTCAGACCAATAATTCACCCTGAAAGCTGTTTGTGCTACCTTGATGACAACTTTCTCCATAAGTAGTGGGGCCATAGAATTTGTCATCCAACCTGAGATCCCTCTGAGGGTGCAAAGTTGTACCATTAATGATTACACTGGGACACCAAGTGTGACCCAAGACTGTCCTGGGCAAACAGGGACATATGGCCACTATAACACAGCCTCTGCTCAGAAGAGAAGGGTGCAATGCTCACATGTCTGACATCTGGCAAAGGGACATTCTGGTATCATTTGCGAGCCCAGGGCTTTTCCACCCCTGGACTGTGTTTACCAGATTCTTCTGAAAAATAACTTACCAAGGGAAAGGGAGGAAGAACTAGACTTTTTATAAAATAATAGGAGTGCACCCACATTTATAGCTGCGTTCTTTGCAATTGCCAGAAGGTGGAAGTTACCGAGTGTCTGTTGATGGGTAAATGAAATGGGGTCTCTCCATATGGTGGAATATTATTCAGTGGTGAAAAGGAAAGGTATCCTGCCACTGCTACTACATGCATGAAGCTCAAAACTTTGTGAGTGACAAAAGCCAGTCACAAGAGGACAAATACTGCAAGATTACGCTGATAAGAGGTTGAGTTCCTCTATGAATTTAATGGAATTTGCAGGGGCTGGAGGAAGCAGGGAGTTAGTTTTTTTGTGGGGACAGGCTTCAGTTTTGCAAAATGAAAAGCGTTCCAAGGCTAGATGGTGGTGACAGAGTCCTAAATGCCACTGAACTGTGTGCTTAAACAGTTCAAAGGTAGATTTTATGTATGTATGCTTTACCACCATAAAATAATGAATTATTCAAAAGAGGGGGGAGACTAGAACTGTGTCGAAGAGGGAAAGGAAGTCACAGGCTGTCTGGATTCCAGTCCCGGGTTTTGTTTCTGGCCAGCACCGAAGGAGTGTCCGTGGGTCTTGTCCTGAGAGGGATGCTATGAGTGCTGGCCTTGGGGAACACTGGAAGCCCACATTCTGCCCAGCTGTTGGCCCCGTCGCTCCCCCATTTCTGAAACCTCATTGTGCTCACCGAAGCAGCTAACAGAAACAGCTACGTCCCCTTTGCTGTGTCCACGCAGGGTCCCTGCCGTCTCTTCTTTGCAACAGTTTGCTGGAGACACTATCTTTAAGTCCCCTATGAGCAAAAAAGGAGACTGCATCTTCTACCACGGGCCACCTCCCTCTCCGCTCGGCCCGGCCCAACCTATTGACTCCTCCAAATATGAAAAACCAAGAGCAATTTGTTCCGATCGGCCACTGTGAGTTATTAGAGGGAGGCCCAGCTGTCACCTCCTTAATGGGCTTTATGCAAAGCACTCCCTTGGAGGCTGTGCGGTTCAGTGGCGGGGCCTGGCCTCACCAGGGCTCTGGGAAGAATTGCCGTAAATGGGGTTAATCTAGAGGACACAGAGATGCACTCCAAAGGACTCAGGACTGGAAAACCTTCCACCTCCGTGTGCGCAGGGCGAGGCTGGGCTTTGCCAATGGTCAGGAGATGCCACCTGGAGTGGCAGAGCGCAGGGAGTCAAGGTGTGCACAGGATGAGGTCAGGATCAGGTAACAGGGCGGAAGGGTGTCGAGCTTTCCAGATGACCTTGGCACTCTTTATTTTAATTTTTATTAAGGAGTTGAGCTATTGCCAATCATAAATGCATACAAAGTAACAATATGATATGCATATGTTCTTAAACCAGAATGACCCCCAGATCACCCATGCCCCAGTCTCTTGATTCTTCTATATTTCGCCCCTATAAGCAATATAAACGCTTAGGTTGTGAATTTTCCAGAATTAAATGATTGCATAAGTATTTTGGATTCTCAGCGGGGTAAAGGGTGTGTTACGTTGTTGATTGTCTCCGTAGATCCCTCCCTATCCTTCCTCCCTCTTCCCCCATCCCCTAATATCTATGATTGCCCTAGATTATATGTTGCTGCACCTTTGCTGGGTCTAATTCATGAGATGACCACCTTTCACCCAAGCCCGGGTTTAGCTCCAGACTCCACAAATGAGTGAAAACATTCGACCCTTGACTCTGGCTAACTCTGCTCAGCATGATTTCTTCTGTGGGGCTTTGGCACTCTTTATTTACCCTGCAGAAGGAGGAGGATGAACTGGGCAGCTGAGGATTCTGAATGGAAGAACTGTGTGTGGGTGTGCGCATGTGTGTGTGTGCATGCATGTGTGCGCATGTGTGGGTGTGCATGTGTGTGCATGCGCGTGTGTGCATGTATGTGCGCGCGTGTGCTTGTGTGCGTGTGTGCGCACTCGCAGTTAACTTAAGATTTCAGGCAGAAGTGAGATGTCCAGCTGCCCTATCTGCTGAGCCGTGAAAGTCTGTCTCAAACAGCTGAAGGTCAGAGCTGGTGAATCTGGTAACACATATTGGCCAAATATTGGCATAGCTTTATTCTAAGCAAAATCAAACTATTTCATCTCCCACCGTGTTCTTTGGGGAAATATTTTCCAGGAGCTGAGCTATTTTTGGATGCAAAACAAAACCTGTTCATCCTGTTTGGAGTTCAGTGTGGAAGGTATTGGAATTTAGCATGTTTCTGTAAATATTCATCAGTTCAACAACATGGTTTGTCTAACGCTGGGCAAGGCACTGTACTAGCCAGCTCTGCAGAAACCAAGCTAAGAACGTAGTAGAATGACGTGTGTTTAGGTAGAAATTCCTGGTGTTCGAATGCCGACGTACCTTGCCCCGTGTAGGAACAGGGAGGAGCTCGAGCGAATTGCAGAGCCGGGAGTGTAACTTTCCCTAGATGACGGGAATAATCTTTTTATTTGATTATACCACTGCAAACTACATTTTTCAGAGGGAAGGTAAACAAGAAGGGCCTAGGGAGTTTCACAGATATTTGCTCTTTGGTTAATATTAATGTGTGTTCATGTTTACTTGAATTTTCAAGTCTGCTTGTGTTGGAATTCACTGGTTATCACCTAAGTCTTCACAAACCTGATAAGGACAGGGAGAAGACAGGTTTAGCTTCTTGGTGAGCAGTTTCATTGCCCTTCCGGGGCACCCCTAATGATTCTCAGTTCTGGATTTCCTCTAGATTGCCAAAATTAAGTAAGCCCCAATCACAAGGCAGAAGAGAAGCTGGCGGTCAGCAAGGGCTCTTGCAGAAGGACTTAAGAATCATCGTCCCATTTCCTGACCTTGTTGGTCAGCTCACAGCCTCACTCAGCTCCCAGGCACCGTCTATAGACAGAGGGAGCAGACGCAGAAACGGCAGCCGGCCCAAGGTCAAGTGGTTTGAGCCAGCATAATTACACAAATGAGTGGAAAGCTGGCATTCCTTCTACGAAGCTGGAAATTGGAAAACAAGTGAAATCAGAGTTAGTTTTCCCTGGTGTGTTATAAGATATATTTTTTAGATCATTCAGAATAGGGCAATTGAGAACATAAGTCCCCAAATCCACTGTCGGTTGAAGATGACTTTCTCTGAAATCCTAATGCTGATTAATGTTCCCTTTATTCTCAACTATTAGTATACACATTCATAGCACAAAATAAAGTATATCAGTGAAAAATGCAGACAGCCAGGGTGGTGTGGGGGAAAGAGTGGGCCTGGGGAGTCCAAGGACAATGGATCCAAATGCCCTCTGGCATTTACAGGCTGTGTGACTTCCAGCAAACCCAAACTCTCTGATTTTCCCTGTCCTCATTTATGAATGGAAGGTAACTGCCCTTACATCAGCCAAGTTATCACGAAGTTTAAATCAGGTACAGTACACAAAGTGCCCACATCACTGAAGATCACCAAGAAATATTTATTCATTTCTCTTCTCCATTTGCTAGAAATAAAATCATTACTGAGGTAGGTGTCTAAGGTTACTTCAAAGATCTCAAATTGAGAAAGATATTAATCATCTATAAATGGGAAACCTTAAAGATATAAAAAATGACAGTGTATGCTTATGTCCCACTTACATGTATCTATGTCCCAAATGAGGAGTTGCATCCTGGCCTTTCTCAAGCCAAAGAATTAGTTCAACACAGGCCTAACCAAAGTGTGTTTATTTTTCATTTCTTTTTTGAAAAATCAATTTTATTTAGTATTTCATGTGGCTTTTGTTGCTCCAATGCTTGTCTGTGTGCGTGGTGCTGGGGTTTGAACCCATGCCCCTGTGCATGCCAGGCAAGCGCCAAAACCGCTGAGCCACCGCTCCAGCCCGCCAAGTGTGTTTCTTACAGCTCTGATATCATACGTATTTCCCTAACAGGAAACTGGGGTCCAACCTCTAAGTAAACCTGGAAATCACAGCAAACTGTCTCTCCCTTTGGGAGAGTAATAACAAATCGTAAATGGAAGTCTGACCACACAACCCTTCGCACCTGTCACTCATCAAATGGAACTGGTGTCCCAGGGAAATACACTGTGAGATGCCGCTTTTAGACCATTCAAAACCTACCGCGTTTTGACAGCGCCAAAAGAAAACACTGTGGGCTGCTCCTGACCCGACCTTGGCCATGGGAACACCCTCCTTTGACTTTCTCTTCCCAAGTCCCTTTACCGCTCACTTGTGTTCACACTTGAGTTTCTCCTATTTAACATAACAAGGGACGATTTATTCCCATTTCAGACTGTGAGAGCTGGACTATTGACAGGTGTCGGAAATGATATGGCTTCGAGAACAAAGCGTTTCTTGAAGCCAAGGTCCACCAGGAGGAGCAAGACCGCGTTTGCCTCGATGTGGGCAGATGCTAATTTTCTCTGCTTAAAATTCCTTAAAAGCTCAACGGTCCCCACTTGCAACATCAAAGCAAATTTTCTTGGATACATCAGAGGGATAGTTGTTTCAAAGGAGCCACAGAATCAAGAGAGGAAAAAGCGTGCAATTTATCACTCTGTCAAGGTTCAAGAAGGTCCTGATGAACACGCCATGAGCCCCTGAAGCCAACAGGAGCCATCAATTCAGCGATCAGCAACCAGAGGCATCAATGGATGCTACCAACGGATTTGCAGGACACTGTCACACTTCAAACCGTTGTTACCCGGCATCAGCCATGAGGCTGGAAGTCCTCGCACAGCTGCTGCGTTAAGACGTTTTGAGGGGCTGGGGCTGGGGCTCAGGGGTAGAGTGCTGGCCTAGCATGCCCGAGGCCCTGGGTCTGATCCCCAGCTCCACAAAAAAGAAACAAAGAAAAGAGAAAAAAGAAATAAGATTATTAATACAAAAAAACTACTTAAATATTTTTTTGGAGGGGCTGGAGCGGTGGCTCAGCAGTATTATGCTTGCCTGGCATGCATGAGGACCCGGGTTCAAACCCCAGCACCATGTATACAACTAAGTGTTGGAGCAACAAAAACCAGATGAAAAAGTAAATAAAACTGATTCCCTCTCTCTCTCTCTCTCTCACTTTCCCTCCCTCTCTCTCTCTCTCAGAAAAAAAAATTTTTGAAACTGTGGTCAGAAAAAGAACCACTTTAATATTTACGTCAAAAGCCTCATTGTGCACACCTGTAGCTGAGGCAGGAGGATGCCAAGTTTGAGGCCAGCCTCAGGAACCTAGTGAGGCCCTAAGCAACTCAGTGAGACCCTGTCTCAAAAAAACAAAAAAAAAAAAAAGAGGTTGGGGATGTGGCTCAAGGGTTCAATTCCCAGTACCAACATTTAAAAAGGCCTCATCAGAAACGAAGTTCTAAGCTGGCCAGCAACACTCTCACCCAGACCCTACTAAACGCACCCTTTCCCCGTTACCCACACTCCTCTAGGGATTGCTCTGACAGGATTCTACAGATGTCACCGAAGTCTCGGGTCAGTTATCTTTAAATTACAGAGATTACCTGGGCAGGACTGACCTCGTCACAAGGACACTTTAAAGCTCTTGAGAAAATGGGGTCAGCATGGCGTTGCTGAGCGGAGGGAGGGGGCCACGTGGCAAATGACATGGGCAGTGTCCAGGAGCTGAGCAGCCCCAGCCAACTGTTGGCAAAGAAGCAGGGGTCTCAGTTCCATGGGATTTTCCCCAGAGCCTCCAGAGGACTCTCCTGGGTGACAGCTTGATTTCAACCTGGAGCTGTACACTGGGCTGGACCCCAGCTGGACCTTGGACCTACGACACTCTGAACTAATCAAGCTTTGAAGCCACAAGGATTGTGGGCAATAAAAGAACACAAGCATAGGTTGAGCATTTCCTTATCCGGAATGCTTGGATAGAAGGGTTTGCAATTGGGGTTTTCGGAATATTTGCATCAACCTAATGCATTGAGGATGGGACCCAAGTCCCAACACAAAGCCAATTATGTTTCATACACATTACACACCTAGCCCGCAGGTTAATGGCACACAATATCCTAGCGCGCCTGCGTTGTCTTGTGAGGCCTGCTGTGGAATTTTCCACAAGTGGGGTCATGTTGCTGCTCAAAAAGTGTTGGGTTTTTGGAGCATTTCAGATTTTCAGAGAAGGGAAAGGCCAACTCAGGCAAAGAGTGAAGAAATCACAGGTTGAAGCTTAAGAATCAAAAGAATTGGAGCTGGGGGTGCAGCTTAGTGGTAGAGCCTAGCACACAAGAGGCCACCTGTTCCACCCCCAGCACGGGGGGTGGGGGGGGAAAGAGGGGAGGGAAGGAGGGAGGGAGAGAGAAGGGAGAAGGGAGGAAAGGAAAGAAGGATGGAGGGAGGGAGGAAAGGAGGGAGGGAGGGAGGAAAGGAGAGGGGGAGGGAGGGAGAGAGACAGGGAGGAAGGGAGAGAAAAGAAATGAACAGAACTGCAGGAGGAGCAGGAGTGAATGCGCCTAAGATTCCTACTGCATTTGTACATTCAGTATTTCAGCTGCCAATTTCCCCTAATTCTGTCCGAATTAAAACAAAACTCAGAAATGGGGGGAAATTAGTTGAGCTATCACTCCACACCCACTTGGATGGCTGGGTTTTTTTGTTTTTCATTTTTTCACAAAAGGCAAAAGGACAGTGATGAAGGTTGGTGAGGGTTGGGAAAATCAGAGCCCTCGTGTGTTGCCAGTGAGTGTGTAAAATGGAGCAGCCAGTGTGGAAAACAGTCTGGCAGGACCTCAAGGTTCAAGCACAGAGCTCCTAAATGACCCAGCAAGTCCACTCCTGGGTCTGCACCCAAGACATGCTTGCAATCGTCAAACACAGAAGAACCCACACATCCCTCAGCGGTGAGTGAGGGAACAAAATGGGGCCGTCGCCAGGAAGGAAGATCCCTCGTGCTCCGGCTTTGCATCATCATGCTGGCGAAACACGCCCGTCACAGGTCACGTGTGGCAGCGACACGCTTATACGAAAAGTCTAGGACCAAAGTCACAGAAACAGCGGACTGGCCTTTGCTGGGGGAGAGAAATCGAGGCCACCTGCAAGTCAGTGTGGGCTTCTTTGGCGGTGATGGCAATGTTCCAGAATTGGACAGAGGTGACCCGTGCGTGGTGAGCCCTGACGTAAGGACTTTAAAGGGGCGAATTTAATCTTGTGCAAATTGTGTTTCAGTAAAAAATTTAAAAATCAAAACAGAAGTGGCAAGAAGCCCATGCAGGAAAGGATCTTTAGTTTAATTTAGTTTTGTTTGTTACATTTATCTCTTCTCTAACTTTTTAGTGTAAAAAGTTTCAAAGTTGAAAGAATGAATCCCTGGGTGCCCTCCACCCACAATCAACAGTTGTTACATATTTCTGTTTTGCTTGTGTGCCCTCTCACTCTCTGTCCACACACGCACGCGAGCGCACACACGCACGCACACACACGCACACACGTGCACACATACACACGATTGCTGCTTTCCGAAACCAAACCATGAGCGCTTCTCTTGCCCACACCCTAAGCAAGCTTTTTGAGATAATGACTTCTTTTGCATCCCCAGATCACCTAACAAAAAACACTGCGTGAAGCCCAGCAATCAACTCTGGCGGACCAAGGCTGCGCAAGCCCCACCATCTACAGAAACCCCTCGAGCTAGAGCTGCAGTCTCCGCACGCATTAGAAGCGGAGCTCTTCCCTTGATTGGCATCTTATTCAAATGAGCTCCAGTTACCTAGAAAGCTAACATTTGTGAGAACTTGGGGCAGAGCAAGCATCCATAGCTGGTATTGTTGTGTCGCAGATACACCAGGCAGTTACTAAAATAGTAAAGAAGCAGCTTAAGCTTGAGTACAAACAGCAGGTGAAAAGCCTTTTGAATTAAGTAAGTTAATTAATCCAGCGAAATTTATGTTCTGGGCTTATCAGCTGGTGCAGAGGCAATAGATGGAGTTCATTGACTGGTAGTGATTACCTGGGTGGCTATGATTGATTAGTGACGTCTGCGGCAGCCCAGGATAGGCTCTGTGCTGAGTGCGTATGTTTCTGCATCTGATCTAGATTTTAAAATGTGGCACGTCTGCGGAGTAGAGGGCTGTCTAGTTAAAATCGATTTTGATAAAGACGTCTAGGTCCTAAACGTTCTTCCCCAGTGCCTGCCTTTTTCTTCCTGGACTCTGCTCCTGCTTACCTACGCAACCTCCCAGATGCTGTGTCCTCCCGCCAGCCGTTCCCTAGCACGACAACAGAAAGCACAGAAAGTTAACAGACCAAAACAGCTCCTGCAATCAAACCCCAACACGCCGCTTCTGAACACCCAGGATGCGGGGAGGCATCGTGAAGAGCAGGATTTCCCTTCCAACCTGAAATCATTCAGCATTTCTTGCTGTCTCTCTGTGGGAAGTGGCTTCCGGACATAATTCCTTAAACAGGGAATTTTTTTTTTTTTTTTGTACCAAGGCTTGAACCCAGGGGTGCATAACCACTCAGCCACACATGTTTAAATGTATCCACATCAGAATTTCACTGTCTTAAGTGAAGGCCCAGCACGATAAGCCACTGATGGTTTCTAGAAATATGTTGGCACTTCGTTTGTGGTGCTCAGCCAAGTCCTCTCCTCCCTCTAAGACTTTCTGATGAACCTACTGTAGCTAAATATATATAATATAGAAAATAACATTTTTCAAGGAATTTTCATACAAATGGTCTAATTCATCTGCTTGAGGTCAGGAAGGATCTGATTTTCGTTTATACATGGAAATATTGAAATGTCTGGGAAACTGAGTGACTCCATTGAAGTTGCGTGGGATGGGTGGCCTGGCCGGTATCACTCCCAGGAATCTTCTACAGGGCAAATGGAAAGCGGCTAAGCCCCTTAGCAGCTGCGTGGGAAATACAGGTGGGTTAGGAAATGTCTCTGGCTCTCTGCTTCCTCATCTGTGAGGAATGAGCAGCTACCTCTTAGGCTTGATAGGAAAATAAAGATAAAGTATCTGCTCCCTTGTGGTAGGCTGAAAAAGAGCCGGTCAAAGACATATCTATTTCCTAAATCCAGGATCCGGTGAGCGTTACCTTCAGTGGCAAGAGAGGTGGTGAATCTAAGGATCTTGAGATGGAAGGATCAACCTGGATTATCCAGGCACGCCCTACGTGCAACTTGTAGCTCTCTCTCTCTCTCTTTTTTAGAGAGGGACAGAGAGAGAGAAAGAGAATCATTTTATTTAGTTTTTCATGTGGCCTTCATCGATCTGGCACACCATTGTCCATTGTGTACGTGGTGCTGGGGTTTGAACCTGCATCCTTGTGCATGCCAGGCAAGAGCCTTAACCACTGAGCAACAGCTCCAGCCCCAACTTGTATCTTTGTAAGAGAGAATGGGAGGGAGATTTGATGCACACTCTGAGGGAAGGTGTTCATGCGAAGATGGAGGCAGAGATGTAAACGATGCAGCCACAAGACAAGCTGCTCCCAGAAGCCAGGAGCAGACGCCGGGCAACGCCTTGCTCATCTCCAGAGACAGATTCCCCAGAGCCTCAGGCGCGAGGGCAGCCCAGGAAGCACCTTGCTCTGGAGCCAATGAAACTGATTTTAGACTTCTGGCCTCTGGAACTATGAAAAGGCAACTTTCTATTTTTTAAGCTACCGGGTTTGTGGTGATTACTTACAGCAACTGTCAGAAATGAGTGTGCCCATTGGCTAAGTACCTAACAAATGGTGATCCTGATTATTGTTACTGTTATTATCTCCATCATCAGATAGGCCAGAGGGGTGGCAAATGATAGCTCCTATGAGGTGAATCCAGCTCACCACTCATTTTGTCAATAAAGTTTTATTGGAACACAGCCGTGTTCGCTCATTTGCATATTGTCTGTGATTGTTTCCACACTACGGTGGCAGAGTTCAGTGGTCAGCAAAGGCTATATGGCCCACAAGTCTAAAATATTTAGTGTCTCGTTCTCTATAGAAAGTTTGCTGTCTCTTGCCATGAAGTGTATCCAGCTGAGAATGTAATTTTTAAACATGATTATTATTTACTTCTTTGTATAATATTTATGCATGGTAGTAGCCAGTCTCCAAAGATGGCCCTGGGGAACCACACCTCCCAGGAGGTGCTCAAACTTTGGTGTGGTCCTCTTGGCTGTGGCTTTGGGCTGGGCCAGTGGAACCAACAGAACATGGCAGGTGTGGTACTATATGGCTTCTGAGCCAGTTCCCAGGAAGCCTGTCTGTCTCGGGTGCTGGCTAGGGGAGAACTCTGGCACCCTGTGAGTCCACCTTCCCTGAGCCGCCATGCTGTGAGGGAGGCAAGTGAGCCAGCGGGAGAGGCCTCAGGGAGAGATGCCAGCCGTGTCCAGCCGTGACAGTCACCCGTGCCAAAGCAGCAGACAGGTGACAGAAGGAGCCTCAGGAGCCACCAGGCGACTCCGGCTCTGGCTGCCACCTGACTGCAATGCCACAGAGGTTCCAGGAGAGACCTCCTGGCACCCAGTCAGCCCACAGAACTGCCGGAAATTCTCTAACCAGTAGATTGGTTTCAGACACTAATTTTGGGGACTGTTGTTAACCAGCAATAGATAATCAAGAAAAAAAGACATCACTGGCACTTTTCCATGTCCCTGTCCCTACACAATGCACAGACAACAAAATCCTTCATAACCGACACCAAAAATCTTTTCGCATTCATGAGGAAATACAAATAAATTTCATTTTTTCCTATAGAAAGAGAAAGAGATGAAAATGAAGCTATCTACTGGTGTCATGTGCTTTACCTAGATTCTCCGTCTAATGCTTTTTTGGAGCAAGAGCTATGCATCCCAGTTTGACTTGCCCTAAACAGGTCACAGAGCCACATCAGTTTATGGTCCCAGTACAGGACACCGCCTGCCTTCCCACTGCTCCCAGCAAGCTGTTTATGACGCAGGGGATGCAACTTCAACTTTTGAATAGATGTTTATGCTGAGACCAGTGTTGGTGCAAGAGCCAGCCAGAAGGTCACAGACCAGCCAGAGAGAAATGCTTCCAGGCAGGCAGTTACGGAGGGAGAAGCTGGGAGAACAGAGAAGGTGCCAGATGATTGGGCGGGGGTGAAATAAGGGTCCGGGTTGTGAGAAAATGCAGAATGCATTTGGAGAACACTGGTCACCCCAGTCTCTGGCTTAGGTAGGGGACGTTATCCCCATCCCTGGTTGTAACAACCAAAAAAGTCTCCAGACATTGCCAAGTGTCCCCTGAGTGTCAAAATTGCCTCTGGTTAAGAGAATCTGCTCTAAGC
This sequence comes from Aplodontia rufa, assembly GCA_004027875.1. NCBI lineage: Eukaryota > Metazoa > Chordata > Mammalia > Rodentia > Aplodontiidae > Aplodontia > Aplodontia rufa. Next base: position 12,888 of record PVKS010028775.1, read on the forward strand.
TTTAGTCCTTCATCTATAGGCCTGGAGGATGTGCTGGTGTCCTATCTCACAGCAACTGCTGGGCATCTAGAGCAGTGACCAGCACCCCGTGACCGCTGGGTGATTGTGAGCTGTTATTACAATTGGAGAAGCCAGGGGCTGGAGCGGTGGCTCGGCAGTTACAGCACTTGCCTGGCATGCACAAGGATGTGGGTTCCAACCCCAGCACCACGGACACAACAAAGTGTCAGAGCAACCAAAGCCACGTGAAAAAATAAATAAAATTGATTCTCTCTCTCTCTCACTGTCCCTCTTTCTTAAAAAAAAAAAAATGGAGAAGCCATTGTTTCAAAGGAAGACTCAAAGTTCACGTCAAAATCTCTACCAATTGCCTCTGGCTGCTGTACCAAAGGACCGCAAAAGAAGTGGCTAAAAGCAAAACGGATTCATTCTTTCACGGTCTGGAGGCCCTGGGGGAGAGTCTGGTTCCTTTCCTTCTCAGGTCAGCTCCTGGAGGTCAGCACCTAGAGGTCATCTATTCCTTATACTGTGGTCCTGCACGCTCTGAATTCCACCTTTGCACCACCTCTCCCCCTCCGACCCTCCTGCCTCCCTCTTAGAAGGATCATCTCCAACACAAGACCTTCAACTCTATCGCACCTGCAAAGTCCCTTTTGCCACACAAAGTAATGTATTTGCAGGTCCCAGGTCACCATCCTGCCTACCACTCTGCAGCATCCACCAGAGGGAAGAAAAGTTCTCTAAATGGACTGCTGGAGTTATTATTTATTTATTTTTATTTTTTTATTTTCATTTTATTTCCAGGGCTGAGGACTGAACTCGGGACCTTGCGCATGCTAGGCAAGCGCTCTGCCAACTGAGCTAAATCCCCAACCCCAAGTTATTTATTTTTAATTAAACCCAGCAGAAGAAAAAAGAGGGATACCTGTATTGAAATAAGACATTTATCCCCAGGAGACATTTTGAGTGCAGAAGAGCCTATTAAATGGGGACATTTGGCGTCAACACACAGGTCACTTACCCCGTGCACACAGCGAGGCGTGGTTGGAGGGGACCCTTGGGTAATGTTCTTCACTCTCTTACCCATGTAGGGGGAGGACCTGGGACGGATCACCCACCCATGTCATCAATGGAACTCTCATGCCAATCACGTTCCCGACTCCTCCAGTTTTCATGGCATCCCATTTTCTGTTGATCGACATGAACCCTTCAGGTTGCCCAGGGAACGCTTCTCAGGCTCACCCCTCTCTTCCTGTTTCTCTCCCTGCCTCTTCTTTCTTTTCCTCTAAGCACATTCGAGCCTGGTGGTCCCCACTTCACAAACACAGCTGCCTCCCCCGCCCACGTCTGTCTTCTTCCCTCCGTCACCCCTTGGCTCTGGCTTAAGTAGGGCATGTGCCCCTGAAACTCGCGCTGGAGTTCAATCCCCATTGCCAGCTATTAAGAGGGTGGAAACGTCCTTCAGTCCTGGAGTTTGGAGGGTACCAGGATTGGGTAAATCCATCAGGGTGGGGCGCTGGTGGGTTTATAAGAAAAGGGAGGAACACCAGAAGACTCAGGCAGGATGGCCACAGCCCATAGGCAAATGCACATTCCCTGCCCCCAGACACCCTGCGCCGCCTTGGTCCTCTGCCAGCAAGAAGGCCCCACAGATGCAGCCCCACAGTCTGAGACCAACACCTGAGCCAAGATAAACCGCTCTTCCTTGTAACTCATCCAGGCTGTGCCATCGCCATTAGCAACAGAAAACAGGACCCAAACGCCCTCAAACGCCACCCGGAAAAATCCGCTCACTGAGGCACGTGTTCAACTCTGACCCCCAAGGCGGGCGTGGGGAGGGCAGGGGTCTGATACTCAGAGCATTCTAGACTTAGGCTAAGATAGCTGAGAACGGGGTGCTTCCTGCAGAGGGTGGGGACAGGGACGAGAAAGGGGAACAGCTGATGATGGGTTCTCGATTCTTTGGGTCATCGTTGAACAACTTTGTGAATGTCCTAAAACCCATTGGATCGTACGCTTTAAGTGGGTAAATTATATGCACGTGAATAATATCCCAATAAAACGATTGCTTTTTTAAAAAGCTCAGTCTAACAGGCTCAAGAAACAAGAACGGGCCTGGTTTCCTTAGGAAATATACCTGCTTTCTGGAATTTTCTATTCTTGGTAACACAAAAGAGTACATGGTTATTTTGAAATAAATAACTTCTAGTAATCGAGTAGGCAATGCAATAATAATCGTATTGAAATTCATGCTTCCTAGAAATTTACTCCAGCCCCTTTGCTCATTGGGGTCCTTTTTTTTAAAATCAGGAATGAGCTGTTTTGGGTTCTAGGCCCTCATCTGGGTGCTGGTGTTCATGGGAGAGAATACGGGGCCCCCCTCTCAGGGGCTGTGTGTCTACTAGAGGAGACAGGTGGGTTAACAGACTGCGACGTAGTGACATGTTGGAGCTGTGATGGAGACAGAAAGACCTTCAGAAATACAGCGGGAGCCAGTGGACCTGCCCCACCTGCCCCACTGAGCCCAGAAAGCCATGCCCAGAAAGAACTGTCCCCAGGTCCTCAGTACCATTCACAAAGCCACCTGGTCCCATCCCATCACACCTTCACCTTCCTGTTTGGTCACTAGTGCCTGTCACTTGTCCCACCTGTGCTGACCTTGCTATTCTCTCTAAGCCAACCTAGCAATGGGTTGAAAAGTGAATTAGGTGGCACTGGGAAGTGTCCCCTGCAAAGCTGAAACATCATCCCAATCTTGAAGAGCATGTAAGAGGAAGCCACTGCTGCGGTTGACTCTGTCCACAAAGCTCACGTGGGGGAAACGTAACCCCCAAATTCACACGTTGATGGTATTTGGAGAGGAGGCCTTTGGGTGGTAATTAGGGCTAGATGGGGTCATGAGAATGGGAACCCAAGATGGCATTGAATAAGAAGAGGAAGACAGGCCTGGGTGGACACAAGTTCCCTGCCCTCGAAGTGGGATGACCAGCAAGAAGACCCTCCCCGGCCCCCAGGCCCTTGGTGTGGGACTTCCCAGCCTCCGGGACTGCAGGAAATGAGTTCTTTTCTTTAGAGGTTGCTTGGTCTACGCCATTCTCTTATAGCAGCAGAAAAATGAACTAGGGACAAAGAAAGCCTTCCCAGCCAGGTCACCCGTGCCAAGACACAGCTCAAGTGCCTTCCGCGGAATTCCAGGGGCTGTGGGTGGTTCTGAGGGGCAAGGCCACAGGGGAGGTATGCATGCCAGGTGCCAGGGGAATGGAGCAGCATGCTGAGGGAGCTTTTGAGAAGCCAGGTAGAGCGGTGACCGACCACAATAGCTACGCAGGAGGCCGAGGCAGGAGGATCGTATGTTCAAGGCCAGCTTGAAAAATTAAAAAGGGCTGGGGGCGTAGTTCAGTGGTAGAGTGCCCCTGTGTTTAATCCCCAGTTCTGGAAAAAAAAATAAACAAATAAAGCAAAAAATAAGCTTATGGAAGATAAATGTTCACAACAGCAGCATTCTCAGTAACCAAAAGAAAGGACCGATTCAAATGTCCACCGATGAATAGTTTGATCGATGAAATGCAGTCTGTCCACACCCTGGAATATTAGCCAGCCAGAAAAAGGAGCAAAGTGCTGATGGCTGGCGTGACGTGGAAGAACCTGGAAGAGACTATGCTAAATGAGAGAAGCCAGTCACACAAAAAAAATAAATAAATAAACCAACAAACCCTCCAGGGTCTGTCATTCCACTTGTAGGAAATGCCCAGAGCACTTAAGTGCACCGAGAGAGCACAGGTGGATGGGCTGGTTGCCAGGGAGTCGCGGAGAGGGGAAGAGGATTGATGCTATGGGTATGTTTTGGAACTAGATCACGGTAATGGCTGCACCCTATTGGGAATATACTGAGTGCCACCAAGTGCTATATAAGCGACTACTTCTGTGTTAGGTGAATTTGATCTCCATTAAAAAAATAGCACAAGAGGTAAAGCACCCTGGTCCAGTAAATACGTGTCCCACAATTTTAGGGGTTTACAGCACAGGGCAATACCCAGGGTAGGTCTGTCTCTACTCAGATGCAACAGTGTCCTAATTGCTCAGGAGCCCGCGCTGATGGTCAGAGGGGGCCTTCCGGCTCCAGCCAACACTGGCTTTCAAACGGACACCAAAGAGTTGTGAGAAGCAAGCAGAGCTGAGGCGGCTGCCGGACGTGTGCTCTGCCTTACCCCTGTTGCAGCAACAGCAGTGACACCGATCTGCGTGTAAATGACAGCCCTTCCACTGGGACCAGGCCCGGCATGGAACTCCTGCAGGAGGCTCGTCTTCCCGACAGCTCTGGGGACCGCCCAGGGTCCTTTCACAACTGCCCTTCTGTGTGCTGGCTTGGAGTTTCCTCCAGATGATGAGCACCCCTGGTTTCTAGGTCTTTCTTCCAAAACTGCAATGCTGATCCTTCAGTGTAAGGAACCGGGCGGAAACACAGCAAGGGCCTTAGAGACTTCTGGGACATCAAGGGTGAAGCTGGCGTGGCTGTGCATGTTGGAGCCCTGGTTTGGTTCCTTAAATGTCCAAGTCTGTATAACAAATGGGGATATTAATTGTTCCCTCTTCATAAACAAGGCCACCCACAGGTCCCAGATGCACAGGGAAGAGCAGGGAGAAACCGAGTCACACAATCTGCCTTAGTGCCAGGGGTCTCAGGGCAAAGCAGCCTCACAAGACCTGGAAAGAATCAAAAAGAAAGTGAAGTAAAGAGAAATGGAGGTGATGGTCACAACTTTAAGATTTCCAAGCTGATTATGATATTCTACATTCTCAACTGGGTGGGGGTGACTTTAAGCCCCGGGGACGTGTCTGGAAGCATTTTGGCGGAAGTGGGTGCTACGGGCATCCATTAGACAGAGGCTGGGCTGCTGCTTCCCACCCTGCAATGCACAGATCAGCCCCTCACTGAAGACTAATCCAGCCCAGAGCATAAACAGTGCCAAGGTGAGGAAAGCCGGTCACTTCAATCCCAGCAGTACCCCAGAGAGAAAAAAGAGATCAAGCTGAACTTCATTTACATTAAAGCACTACTCTTATTTTATATGTCACACATGCTTCAGTCAATCAAAAAAGAGAATTCCAGGGGCTGGAGCAGCGGCTCAGCGGTTACGGCGCTTGCCTGGCATGCGTGAGGACGCGGGTTCAAACCCCAGCACCACCTACGTACTCAGCAAACTGTTGGAACAACGAAGGCCACATGGAAAACTAAATAAATTGATTCTCTCTCTCTCACTCGCTGTCCCTCTCTCCTAAAAAAAAAGGTGGGGGGAATTATATACAGGAAGACATTTAACTATGACCCTAAATGTTTATTCAAAGGAGTTCTTAATGATAAAATTCCTAAAGTAGAAAGCTAATTAATATGGAATCCCCAAAGCTTCTTTGTCCATTTTATTTTTTCTACAAAAGAATAGACTAACAATTGTTCAGGATCAGGTGCCATGAACGCCCACAGAGCGAACGTGAACTCCAAAGAGCCGGTCTGAATGGGATTCTGGGATTCTATTCTGGGAGCGCTATTCTCAGATGAATAAGGTGGCGTCCACTCTCAGGCTGCACACGATGATAGGTTCTTAAACAGAAAGGCAAAGATGCTGCAATACTGGACAAAGAGGAGACTCCTCTCACCTGGAGCGTGCAGGAAAAGTAACCAAGAAGGTGAACTTTGGACTGGGTCCTCCAATAATTCTTTTTTTTTTTTTCTTAAGAGAGGGAGAGTGAGAGAGAAAAAGAAAAATCAACTTTACTTGCTTTTTCTTCTGGTTTTTGTTGCTGTGACACATAAGTGTATGCGGTGCTGGGGTTCGAACCCGGGTCCTCACGCACGCCAGGCAAGTGTGATACCGCTGAGCCACTGCTCCAGCCTGCCAATAATTCCTTAAGAGAATCAAATGAGAAAAAGAAACATTTGAGATGAAGAAAGTGCTAAGATATTGTTACGGGTTGAATTGTGTCCCTTGTCCCTCCCCACAAAAGATGCTGAAGTCATGGCGCCCCGTACCTGAGACCGCGATCTTATTTGTAAATGGGGTTTTGCAGAGGCAAGGAGCTAAGGTCTGCTCCTACTGGGGTCTGTGGGCCTTTAATCCAATGTGCCTGATGTCTTTCCAAGAAAAGGAGAAGTAGCTCAGGCAGAGAGAGAACACTGCAGGAATCTGGAGGTAAAAACTTAAGTGCTATAGCTCCAGACCAAGAATGTCAAAGTTTGCAGAACCCACCAGAAATGGGGAGGCAGTTTCCAGCGTCAGAAGGAGCATGCCCCCACCAACATCTTGATTTCAGGCCTGAGGGCTCCAGGGCTGTGAAAGACTGCACCGCTGCTGTCTCCAGCACTCAGGCTGTGGTCATCTGTTGCGGCAGCCTAGGAGACGGATACAGGCAGAAAGGAGTAATTTTTTTCTTCATTTCAAACACACAATTTGATAATAGTAATCAACATGGTGGTGGGAAAAGATATCAGGAAAGCTGTCACATCTCTTCTTGCCTTCATCAAGGAGGGATATGGGAAGCGGTGAAAAAGGAGAGGAGTGATTGAAGGCGATGGTTTGATAAGCTGATAATTACACCCAGAATAACTGTAAATTCTGAGATAAGAGGCAAATTGTAGGGTAGCATTAACGCCAAATCTTGACTACAGCAACAACTGGAATCTGTTCAAACCCCAGATGTAAGTACTGTCAAGCACAAGAACTGCTTATTGAGAGCCTACACAGGGAGAAGATTACTGAGGAAGAAAAAGAGGAAGAAGAGAGGGAGAAGCAAAAACAGCTACAAATGGAAATTAAAAATGCAATTCCAGGGGCTGGAGCCATGGCGCGGTGGTTGCAGCAACTGCCCAGCATGCGCAAGTACATGGGTTCAAACCCCAGCACCCATGTACACAGCTAAGTGTCAGCGCAATGAAGGCCATGTGAGAAACTCAATAAAAATTGATTCTCTCTCACTCTCACTGTCCTTCTATATTTAAAAAAAATGCAGTTCCACTTACAATACTACAATACCCCCAACCATCAAAGACATTTAACAAAACCTTTACAATGAAAACTATGAAACGGTATGGAAAGAACAATTTTTAAAGACTCAAGTAAATGATAGGACATACTATGTTCATGGATGGGAAGGATTAAAGTGTTACGGTTTGGATATGAGGTGTCCCCAGAAGGTCTCATGTTAACGCAGGAGGTGAAAGGATGAGGTTATGAGAGCTGTGCCCTGATCAGTGATTGATCCATCTGATGGATTCATAATTTGAATGGGTGACTGGGTGGTGACTGTAGGCAGGTGGGTCATGACAGGAGGAAGTCTCTGGGGGCATGCATTGGGGATCAAGTAGTTTGTCCCTGATTTTTCTCTCTCTTTCTCACAGCTGCCATGAGGTGAGCAGCTTTGCTTTGCCACCCTCTTTTGCCATGATCTTCTACCTCGCTTTGCTCCCAGAGAAATGAGTCATTTGAACAAGAACTAAGACCTCAGAAACCATGAGCTAAAATAAACTTTTCCTTGACTGTGTTACTCTGGTCAAGGAGAGCTGGACTAACACAATTGTTAAGATGCTAATTCTCCCTAAGCAGATGAACAGAACGCTTCCAACATGACCTCAGCCAATATTCCTGCAGGGTATTCTATAGAAATTGACAAGCTGATGCTAAAATGCAATATCTACATTGGATAATTTTTTTTTTAAAAAAAGGACAAAGTTGGAGAACTTATCTGGCAGTGTAGTGTTGATGGAAAAGATAGATTTTAAAAACTTAAGTAGATGTTGAGCAAAACTTTGGTTGAAAGAAAGATCAATGGGACAGAAAAAAAGAGTTCAGAAATAAATGCTCATGTATATGTGGCCAATTTTAGACAAAGGCATCAAGGTGATTCCAGGAGGAAAGAAAAGTTTTGCAATAAAGGGTAGTGGGACAACTGAATATCTATGAAGAAAAAATAAATAAATAAATAGGAGTTGGAGCAGTGGCTCAGTGGTTACAGCACTTGCCTGGCATGCACGAGACACAGGTTCAAACCCCAGCACCATGTACACAATGAAGTGTCAGACCAACAAAAGTCACGTGAAAAACTAAATAAAAAATGTATTCTCTCTGTCCTCTCTCTCACAGTCCCTCAATCTTTAAATAAATAAATAAACAAACAAATATCAAACCTTGCAATGTACCATGCACAAAAATTACCCAACAGTGGGGCCATAGACGTACACATGAAAGCTAAAGGTATAAAACTTCTAGAAGAAAACATAGCAGATAATCTCTGATATTGTGTTCCCCCAAAAAATTCTAGGATAAGACTTAAAAAGCACAGAGCACAAAATAAAAAAATTGATAAATAGGACATTATCATACCTTAAAACTTGGTTTCATGAAGGACATAGTTACCCAGGTGCAGTGGAGCACACCTGTAATCCCAGTGGCTCAGGAGGCTGAGGCAGGAGGATCCCAAGTTTAAAGCCAGCCTCAGCAATTTAGCAAGGCCTTAAGCAATTTAGCAAGACCTTGTTTCAAAATAAAATAAAAAAAGGGCTGGGGTGTGTCTCAACCAGGGTTAAGCATCCCTGGTTCAATCCCTGATATAAAAAAAAAAGAAAAGAAAGAAAGAAAGAAAGAAGAAAAAAGAAAAAAAAGAAAAGAAAAAGAAGAAAGACATAGTTTAAAAAAAAGAAAAAGAAATCAAGCGTCAGACTCAGAGGAAACACATCTAAGAAAGTACTCACAGGGCTGGAGCAGCAGTTAGGGCACTTGCCTCGCATGCACGAATATTCAAGTTCAAACCCCAGCACCACATACACAAATAAGTGTCTGAACAATGAAGGCCACGTGAAAAACTAAATAAAAATCGATCCTCTCTCCTCTCTCTCTCTTAAAGAAAAAGAAAGTAAGTAATTCTAGTCAAAATTAAAAAAAACTTTTACAACTGAATCAGAAGAAAAAACAACCTAATTTTACTGGATAACAGAAAAAGATACTTAAAAGAAGACATAGGAATGCTCCATAAGCACATAATAACATGCTAAAAATAACCAATGTATTAGTCAGTTCCCTGTTACTGCAACAAAATAGTTGAGAGATGCAATTAAAAGAGAGGAAAGGTTCATTCTGGCTCAGTTTTGGAAGTTCCAGTCCATGGGCAATTGGCCCCCTTGCTTTTGGGCCTGCAGTAAGGCAGTACAGTGTGGCAGGACCATGTGGCAGGGGAGGCTGCTCATCTCATGGTGACCAGGAAGGAAAAAACAAACGGAAGGAGACCAGGGTCCCATGATCCCTTCTGAAGTTGCACCTCCAATGACCTAAAAACTCCTGCTAGGCCCCATCTCTTAAAGGTTCTGCCACCTTCCAACAGCACCAGGGGCTGGGAACCAAGCCGTCAACACATGAGCCTTCAGTTCCAGATGCAAAGTGTACCAGTTATGAAGGAAAGGGAGGTGACAACCATGAGACAGCACCAGACACCCATCCAAATGGGCGAAATTAGAAAGACTGACAATCCCGCCCTCCTGGATATGGAATAACCAGAACTCTTGCCTAGTATTGGTGGGACTGTAAGCATAGTGTCTCTACTTTGGAAAAAAAAAAAGTCTGTCAGCTTCTTATAAAGGAAATATATGCCTACAAGACAATCTCAGGTATTTACCCAAGAGAAGTGAAAACATATGTCCACACAAAGACTTGAACACAAATATTTATAACAGCATGAGTCATAATACCCAGACCCTGGAAACGTCCCAGAGGTCCATCCGCAGGTGAACGGATAAACAAATTGTGGAATACTCCACAACAATAAAAAACAACAGACTACTGGTAAGTAGAACAACGTGGGTCAACCTCAAAAACCAGGAAAAGTAACCAGAAGTATAAACTACATAAACAATGCCATTGTATGGAATTATATTTTAAAAATGCAAAGCCACAGTGACATCAAGCAGACGAGGGGTTACCTGAGGTCCCACGTGATCGAGAGACTGGCTTCAAGGGGCTGGAAGGACTTTTGGAAGGTGCTAGAAATATTGTCTACCTCCATCAAGGTGATAGTTATCTGGTCACACACGTTTGTCAAAGCATCCAATCATATATTTTTTTGCAGTTTGCACATCAGACCTCAATAAAGTTGATTTGGGGAATAACATAAGCCGAGGCAGAGAGCCTGGAGGCTGGGCTGGGTTGCGGCCCCTGTGCTGTTTCAGGAAGCAGCCCCTGTGGTCTGGAGACCAGGATTCTGAGTCTTCCTCTGCTGAATTGCGTGCAAGTCTTCCCAGCCCTCAGTAAATGACAGCAACAGGCTTGAGATCAATTCTCATTTGGGGCTCTGCCGCAGGAACTCTGATTGTCATTCGCGGCGCTCTCTCTCTCTGTCCGCCTCTCTTCCAAAACACACAGAGACTGAAAAATGTGTCATTTACCTGAAGGGGGTGGGGGCAGTTGGGAAAAGCACTAGCCTGAGACAGGAGTCACCCAGCACGGCCTCTGATTGGGAAGAGTGGGGACCCTGGGCTCCCCTGTGCCCAGGTCCACAGCAGGAGCCCTAGTGGGTTGCCTAGTGGGTTGCCTAGTGGGTTGCCTAGTGGGTTGCCTGGGCCAATCCAATTTGCCCCCCTCAGCAGAGCTCAGCCCATGAGCTCAGGGGGCCAGAAGGAACCTGCAGAGGCACAGAAGGGTTAGCACACCTGGGCCATCCCGGGCAGGTGAGATGGCGGGGGAAGTGAGTCCTTGGTGGACCAACTGCTGTGTGACCAAGATGTTAAAAAGCAACAGGTGGGGTTGGAGCAATGGCTCAGTGGTTACAGCACTTGCCTGGCATGCATGAGGATGCAGGCTTGAACCCCAGCACCACGGACACAACAATATAGGAGCAATGAAATAAAAAGAGGCAACAGGCCAGTGCCAATGTGCCTGTCCCTCTGGGGTGCAGCAGACACTGGGGCCAGGTGTCCCAAGATGGGTGAGTGAAGTCAGGAGCAAGTCTACCCAGGGAAGCAATGGTCCAAAGAAGGCGGTGTGGACTTTGCCCTGCGCTCCCTGCCCTCGCCCTCAGTGCAGTCCTTACCCCAGAGGAGACCGACTCGTCTGAGAATGGACTGCATCCTTGCTTCCAGATCCTTCAATGTCCTCCCTCTGTACGTAAGAAGTCCAATGCCTAATGTGGAGTATGCCGGACCCCATCATCTGCACTGACAACCAGCCCCTGCGTTAAGCCCAAAGCAGGTGACCCACGATGCCCACGGTAGATCCAGGATCCCCCATAGCAGGGTCTCCTTTCTTCCAGATGTGCCAAGGGCTTTCCCGATGATGGGGTCCAGGAAGAGCCATCCCCAGCCTTCAGCTCCGCTCCCTCCCATGCCCTGATCCAGGCGATTCTTGTTCCTTGACATCATCTAGTTTAAACTGAGCTCCAAGACGCTTGTCTTGTCATCAACACGCGTCCTTGATATGGGAGATTCTGGTGCCAGGCTGTGGATGTAGCTCAGGGACAGAGTCCTTGACTAGCATGCGCAAGGTGCTGGGTCCAATTCCCAGCAGAGAAAAAGAGAGAGAGAGGAGACTTCTGATCCTCTGGGGAAACCCTATATCCATTAAACAGGAAGTTCTGGAATCAGTGGAATTCTTCCGTGTTTCTCTACCTAGAATGCTAATCTCTGCCCCCCAAAGGCCCCCACCCATTAGAAGGGGCTGTGTGATGAAAAGAGCCTTCCAGAGCTTTCTTTCTGGCTCTGCCAGGTTCCAAGAGTTGCACACACACCTCTCCTTAAGCCCCGCCTCCCAGCTCTGTTGCACCCAAGATTTCCAACCTGCTTTTGGGGGGACGTGTTCAGACCGCAGCAGCCTCCAGGTAAAGTACAGTTGGTCTGAGTTCCGAGAGGCCTCTGGAGTGAGGGCAAGAAGTAGGTAAGAAAAGCGAGTGTGTGAACGAGCCCCAGGCCACAGTGGTGGCCTGCCTGAGATGTGCCCTGCTAGGGGACTAGGTTAAAGCTTCGCCCAGGAAGCTAGGGAAGGAAAGCCTGGGGACCAAGAGCCCCAGCGCACCAGGGAGGGCTCACCAAGAAGCACCGCAGACTCTTAAATCCTCGGCCACACGCCATAGCTCAGCTCTGATTCAGGGACCAGCTGCTATAGTCGGACCCTAAGACTCCCTTGTCCACCCAGCTGCAGAACCCCAGGCCCCTCCACCTGCTCCAAAGCCCTGGACATCAGATCCAGATCAACTTGAAGACAAAGTCTCCTCATTTACCCTTCCGGGAAATAATAAATTCTAAAGAAGATGAGCAATAACCTTATTTTCCTTAAGAGTAGGGAGGAGTTTGGTCAGTCTTAAGTCTTCATGGTCGGCATTATTAAAGTTCTGTACCCCTGCATCAGCCCCCAGCAGGTATTCCGGGACCCTTTAAGACTACTCCCAGGAGGTAGATGGCTTCAGCACATCGTAATCATAAACCCCTTAAACTGTAAGCAATATTTTGTGTCTGCATTCATGATTTATTTTTTTAAAGAGAGAGGGACAGTGAAAGAGAGAGAATCAGTTTTATTTAGTTTTTCATGCGGCTTTGGTTGCTTCAACACTTTGTTGTATATGTGGTGCTAGGATTTGAACCCATGTCCTTGCGAAAATCAGGCAAGCGCTGTAATCATGGAGCCACCACTCCAGCCCCATTCATGGTTTTTCATCCTATTTTGAAAAACAAAATCTCTAGCATCAAAGAAGCATCATCTTTGAGGGGGAAAAAAGTCTGGTGTTCATGACCTGGCATTATGCCTTACAAACAGAGAACTCTGGGCAGACCATCTGGGTCTTGTCAAAGTGCCACAGAAGGTTCCTCTGTGTGAAAGTCCTCTTTGGATAAACATGAAGCTCAGAACGCCAGCATGTTCTGTCTGGGGGACCTCAGTCAGGTGCTCTAGATGGTGATATCCTTCCTCTCTGTTCCCCTTCCTCATCTCTGCATGAGGTCTGGGTAAGGGATTTCCATTCTGTAGACAGAGACACTGGGGCAAGGCAGGTCCTTGAATGTCCCTGTGGTCACAGGACCCATCGCTGAAAGAGGCTGAATCTGGGAAGGAAAAGGAAAAAGGAGGAGGAGTGGGAGGAAGGAGAGGAAGAAGAGGAGAGGAAAGAGAAGGAAGAGGCAGAGGAGGAGGAACAGGAGAAGAGGAAGAGGAAAAGAAGGAGGAAGAGGAGGGGAGAAAAGGAGGAGAAGGAGGGGAC
>PVKS010028776.1:0-26037 GCA_004027875.1 Aplodontia rufa
CACACTGCTTTCCAGAGTGGCTGTACCAGTTTGCAGTCTCACCCATGGTGCATTAGTGTTCCTTTTTCCCCACAACTCCTCCAGCATCTGTTATTATTAATATTCTTCATTTTTGCCATTCTGACTGGAGTGAGGTGGAATCAGTGCAGTTTTGATTTACATTTCTCTGATTGCTTGTGATGTATAACATCGTCTCATATATTTATTGGCTTTTTGAACTTCCTCTTTTGAGAACTTTATGTTTAGTTCCATAGCCAATTTATTGATTGGATTGTTTATGTTTTCAGTGATAAGTTTTTTGAGTTCTTTCTATATTCTGGATTTTAGTCCCCTGTCAGAGGCATAGCCGGCAATGATTTTCTCCCATTCCATAGGTTCTCTCTTGACACTCTTGACTAATTCTTTAGCTGTGCAAAGGCTTTTCAGTTTAATGGCATCCAACTCATTGATTCTTGGCTTTAATTCCTGAAGACCAATGGGATAGAGCAGAAGACACTGAGACAAACCCACAAGTCTTTAACCATCTGATATTTGACAAGAGGGGCAAAAAATGTCATGTGGAGGAAAGACACACTGTTTAACAAATGATGCTGGACAAACTGGACAGCCATATGGAGACAATCAAAATTAGATCCTTATCTCTTGCCCTGCACAAAAATCAAATTGAAATGGATCAAAGAATTTATGAATTAAACCAGCAACTATGTGATTTTTAGAAGAAAAAATACGATCAACACTCCACCACTTAAGTGTTGGCAACTTCTTCCTTAACAAGACTCCCATACAAGAATTAAAGCCAAGAATCAATGTGTGTAAGTTTGTTTTTTTTGTTTGTTAAGATTTTCTGAATGGAATTGTTTTCCTGATTTCTTTCTCAGCAAATTCATTATTGTTGTGTAGGAAAGTTGTTGATATTTGTATGTGGATTTCATAACCTGCTACTTGCCAAGTTTGTTTATTAGTGCAAGCAGTCTTTTGGTGGAACTTTTAGGATCTTCTAAGCATAGGTTCATATCATCTGCAAGCAGTAATAATTTGAATTTTTCCTTTCCTATTTTTACTCCTTTTGTTTCCTTCTCTTGCCTAATTGCTCTAGGTAGAATTCCTAGTAATATATAAATAGGAGTGGTGAGAGTGAACATCCTTGTCTTGTTCCAGATTTCAAGGAAAGGCTCTCTGGTTTTCCCCATTCACTATTAGGTTGGCTTTGGGTTGGTCATATTAGCCTTTATGATGTTAAGGCAGGTTCCTTCCATCCCTAGTGATGGGTGCTAAAATTTGTTGAAGGTCTTCCCTGTATCTATTGAGATGACAAAGTGATTTCTGTCCTTAATTCTATTTATGTGATGAATTACATTTATTTATTTATTTTATTGCATATATTAAACCATCTTTGCATATCTGGAATAAAACTAAATTTGCCATGGTGTATAGTTTTACCTAATGAAAGGATTTGTTACATACTCATACATGCACATATTATTTCAATATATCTTGGTCCAGTTCCCTCATCAGCACTTCCCACCCTCCCTTTCCCCAGTCTCTTTCCTCCACTGATATCCCCCCAATCATGTATATGTATGTGTGTGTGTGTGTGTGTGTGTGTGTGTGTGTGTAATATAAATTTTTTTCACTTTTTAAGTTTTAAATGCCTGCAGGGTAACTGTTCAGTATCTCAGAAGTGCAAAGTCATGATATACAATCTTCTTAATATATAGGTGAACAAGATTTGCTAATACTTTAGGGCTGGAGTGGTGGCTCTGTGGTCAGAGCATTTGCCTGGCAAGCATGGGGACCCTGGTTCAAACTGCTGCACCACATACACAACTAGGTGTGGGGGAAACAAAGGCCAGATGGAAAAATAAATAAAATTGATTCTCTCTTTCTCACTTTCTCCTTATAATTTTAGAAAATAATAAATATTTTTTTAAAAAAGCTAATATTTTATTAAATATTTTTGCATTTAAGTTCATCGGTAATATTGGTCTGTAGTTCTTTTTTTTTTCCTTGATGTGCCCTTATCTGGCTTTTTTTTAAGAGAGAGGGATGATGAGAGAGAGAGAGAATCAATTTTATGTAGTTTTTCATGTGGCTTTCATTGCTCCAACACTTCATGTGTAAGTGGTGTTGGGGTATGAACCCACATCCCCACACATTCCAGGCAAGCACCATAACCACTGAGCCACCACCACTCCAATCCCTTATCTACTTTTGATATGAATGTGATACTGGCTTCATAGAATGAATTTGGAAGTGTTCCATCCTTTTCTATTTTATGGAATAATTTGAGGAGTACTGGCATCAGTTCTTCTTTAAAAGTGTGGATTCAGCTGAGAATCCTCTGTTCCTGGGCTTTTCTTTGTCAGAAGGCTTTTCATTATTGCTTCTATCTCATTACAAGTTATTGGTCTGTCTAGGTTTTCTGTGTCCTCTTAATTCAGTTTTGGAAGTTCACACTTGTTTAGAAGTTCATCCATTTCTGCTAGATTTTCCAATTTATTCAAGTATACATTTTCAAAATAGTCCCTAATGATCTGAATTTCTGAGATGTTGGTGGTGATTTCTCCTTTTCATCTCTAATGATATTTATTTTTTCTCTCTTTTTTTTTTTGTGGTTAGTGTGGCTAAGGTCTTATCAATCTTGTTTATCTTTTCAAGAATCAACTCTGTTCATTGATCTATTATATTTTTTTATTCTCAACTTCATTGGTTTTGACTCTGATCTTAATTATTTCCTTCCTTCTGCTGGTTTTAGAATTGATTTGTTGTTCTACAAGGGACTTGAGATGCATCATCAGGTGTTTATTTGGGATCTTTCTTTTTTTCTTATATAGGCACTCATAACTATAAATTTTCTTCTTAGAACTGCCTTCATAGAGTCCCAGAGATTCTGGTATGTTGTATCACTATTCTTATTTGAGTCTTAAGAAGTTTTTAATATCTCTCTTGATTTCTTCAATCACCCATTCATTCTTCATTCAAAAGTCTGTTGTTCAGTCTCTATGTGTCTATATAGTATCTGTAGAGTCTTGTCATGTTGATTACTAATTTCATTCCATTATGATCTGATAAGAGACAAGCAATTACATCATTTTTTTAATTTGCTCAGAGTTTCTTTGTGGTCTAAAATTCGAACTATTGGGGCTGAAATGGTGGCTTAGCAGTTACGGCGCTTGCCCAGCATGTTCAAGGACCTGAGTTCAAACCCCAGCACCACGTACACAGCGAAGTGTTTGTTGGAGCAAAAAAGGCCATGTGAAAAGCTAAATAAAATTGATTCTCTCTTTCTCTCACTGTCCCTCTATCTTAAAAATAAATAAATAAATAAATAAATAAGGACTATTTTGGAAGAGGGTTCCATGGGTCACTGAGAAGAAAGCGTATTAAGCTGTTGTTAGATGAAATATTCTATTTGTCTGTTAAGCTCATTTGATTTATAATATTTTTCAGGTCCAAAGAGTCTTTACTGAGTTTATGGCTGGATGACCTATCTATTGGTGAGAAAGGTGTGTTGAAATCACCCAGTATTATTGTACTGGGATCTATTTGAGACTTTTATTGAAATAGTGACTCTTTGTGTAATTAGGTGAACCAATGTTTGGGGTATAAATGTTTACTATTGTTCTATTCTCCTGCTGAATTGTTCCCTTTACCCTAATTTTGGCTTGAAGTCTTCTTTCTCAGATATGAGAGTAGATATTCCTACTTATTTTCAGACAGTTTCCATCTTTTCACTTTCAGCCTATGGCTGTCTTTGTAAGGTAAGTCTCTTTCAAACAACAAATTGTAAATTGCTTTTTAATCCATCCTGTCAGTCTAGGTCTTTTTATTGGACAGTTGAGACCATTCACATTCACACGTTCAATGTTATTATAGACAGACTTTTATTAAATTCCTACCATTTGGATTTATTTCAGTTTGGTCCTGTTTCTCATTTGTTTATCAACTCTTCAAATGAGATATGTTCATTTGTGAGCTGTGGAGTTTATTTTTTAATTTTTTTTATTTTTATTAAGGAGTCAAGTTGTTATTTTTATTTCTGTGTGGAGTATTTTTCCTCTCCCTATCTCTCTCTCTCTCTCCCTCCCCTTCTCTCTCTCTCTCTCTCTCTCTCTCTCTCCTGGAAATTTAACCCTGGGGCACTATGTCGCCGAGCTACATCTCTAGCCCATTTTGCTTTTTTAGTTCATTCTTTTTGTTTGTTTGTTTGTTTGTTTGTTTGTTTTGAGACAGGATCTCACTAAGTTGCTTAGTGCCTCACTAAATTGCTGAGTCTGGTCTTGAACTTGAGATCCTCCTGTCTCAGCTTCCTGCACTGCTGGAATTATAGGCATGCACCAACACACACAGCTCCAGTTTTTCTTTAGGAGTTCTGTAGTGCATGCTTATCTTAGAAGGCTTTTATTTCTCTTCAATTTTCAAGGATAGCTTTCCTGGATATAGCAATCTTGGTTGATGGTTATTTTCTCTCACAGCTCGAAACATACATTCCAAGCCTTCCTGGCTCTTAAGAGTTTGTGCTGGGGCTGGAGCGGTGGCTCAGTGGTTTCGGCACCTGCCTGGCAAGTACAAGGACCCAGGTTCAAACCCCAGCACCACTTACACAACTAAGTGTTGGAGCAACTAAGGCCATGTGAAAAACTAAATTAAGTTGTTTCTCTCTTTCTCTGTCTCTCTCACTGTCCCTCTCTCTTTAAAAAAAAAAAAAAAAGAGTTTGTGCTGAAAAGTCAGAAATACTTCTGTCTAGCTTGCCTCTGTGACCTTACATTTTTTTCCTTGAAGTTTTTAAAATTGTATCCTTGCTCTGTTTTATGTTAGGCACTTTAATTATAATGTGTTGTGGAGAGGTTCTTTTTGAACTTGTCCATTTGGGGTTCTGAATGCCTCCTATATCTAGATGTGCATCTCATTCTCAAGGTTTGGAAATTTTTGTTGTTATTTCCCTTAAGAAATTATTCATTCCATTAGCCTGTATCTCCCAAACCTCTTCAATTTCTATGATTGTTAAATTTGGTCTCTTAATGTTGACCCAGAGTTCTCATATATATTCTGACCATGGTTACTTGTTTTCTTTTACTTAATACTGTTTGAATATTTAGGGTTGGCCACTCTGCCTTCCATCTCTGAGATTCTGTCTTCAGCATGGTTTGCTTTGTTAGAAAGACTTTCAACTGAACATTTTATTTGATTCACTGTGCCTTTCATTTCCATGATTTCTGTTTGGCTCCTTATAATAGCTCTATCTCCTTAATGAGTTTCTCATTCATATACTGTACTGACTTCCTTAATTCCTTCAGTTGTCTTTCTGTATTCTCTCAGAATTCATTAATCATTTTTATAATCATTCTGCTGAATTCTTTATCTGATACTGCATCTGCACTATCTTTGGAGTCAGTTGCTGATGAATTAGAAATTTTAGGAGGCATCAAGTCACCTTGTTTATTCATATTTCTTGTATTCCTGAGTTAAGGATTTTTGCATCTTTTGGGATAGATTTCTATTCCACTCTTTTGTGTGGGCCCTTTTAAGGTATGGCCTTCTCTTGCCAAAGTGTCCCAGAATGATCTAGATTGAAACACTTCCCCTCCAATATGTGTAGTATTCACAGGCTTTGTGTTAATTCTGTTTTTCCTGTAGGCGTGGATGTCCATGAATAGAACCTGAGGGCCCACTCCTAGCCATTCCTCTTTGGGCCTGGTTTTTAATTTGGATTTTTGCCTCTTCTATTCTTTGTATTAGAGTATAGATAAAATTTGAGAGTCATTAATTTGTGAAGAAAGATGCACCATCTTTTCACTGGATTTGATTCAGCAGCATAATCTCTACCGTGTGAATTTGCAGTGTACCTGTAGATTCCTAGCACCTCACAGAAAAGGAAGAAATGAACAATAGCAACACCATTACAAACAATGTATAGCGTTAAAATAAATACCAGTGCCTACTATGACATCTAGAACCCTAATCACCACAGAAATGGGAATGGCAGAATCAGCAATTCCCAACAGCAAAAACAACAACTATGACCTAGATATGGCATAAAAGTAAACAACAAGTGTAAACTGTGTCATCCATAGCAGTAATAATTGCAATAACATGAATGATAAGGGCAGGAGTTATATAAGCCAAATAGTTCTAAAAGATGGTTTAAAATAACAGCTCATTAAGATGAAAGGAAGTATGGTACAGTAGAACAGAGTTTATAATGTTCAAAATATGAGCAGAGAACATGCAGAAAAGATGTAGCAAGTGATTATGAAGAAGGAAAAGAAAAACTAGAAAAAACAAAGTACAGTGAGAGAGAAAGAACAAGAGAATCTGGTTGTTAGAAGAAGAAAGAAGAGAAACATACAAAAACAAAACAAAGCAAAAATGAATAACCAAAAACATTAATCCTCAAGAAACAAGACAAGGGGCTGTAGTGGTGGCTTAGCCATTGGAGTGTTTGCTTGGCATGCACAAGGACCCAGGTTTGAATCCCAGCACCTCATACATAACTAGGTGTCAAAGAATCAAAGATCAAATGAAAAAAAAAATTGATTCTCTCTCTCTCCCTCTTTAAAAAAAAAAAACAAGGCAAGGGACAACAACTGTTTAACAAAACACTAAAAAAGAGAAAAAATATATATATACATAGATATGTCCACAAATCAATCAGTACAGCAAGAACACTCACACACACACACACACACACACACACACCCCACAAATAAAAGAAAAAAGGATTCTTATTCAAAAATGAAAGAATCATCTCCACTGAGGTGGTCACAACAGTTGAAAAGAATGGAATGGATGGTCTCTATCTATGTCCAACTGTCCCTTCTTTCCATTTCTTCTTGGGCTATGTACTGAGAGAGGGAGAGCAAGGACTGAGGGTTATTAACCTTCTCTTCTTTTTGTGTTGTTCACCAAGTTACCAGTTGAAGTGACTAAAATACCTCTCAGCTTCCCTTCTCCCCAGTATAATAGGATAGAATGGGAAATACTGTTGATTGGAGTTTTGTCAGCACAGACAGGATCAAAGCACTCCCAGAGTGAGCTGGTGCAGAGTTCTATGAGGGGAGTTTTGGTGTGGCTGGAGTTTAGATCTAATCAGGCATTAGGGGTTGAGTGGTATCTGCACTGGAGACATTAGATCAATACACCCCTAGTGCCCAGCAGATGCTGATCTCTGCTAGAAGAGTCTCAGGAGACTCCCAAGAATTCTACTTGTGGGGCAGAGGAACCAATCCTCCACCCACTCTGCTGCCCAAAAATACATCCTTCCAACATTTAGTACCTGTGTGTAATCATGCCCACCTATTCAGTTTCCTGAACTCTTCTGTTGGTCATGTGGGCCACCAGACTCACAGAGTAAGTAAATTAGCCTCCCTTTTGTTTTTCTCATTTGAATCCCCCTAGGTATAATCTTCTCTGTGCCTGTTTTACTCATATTCTGCTAGGTACACCCCAGATACACATTAGGTGCCTGCTAGAACAGTATAACAATATTTGTTAAGATTTCTCAGCGTCCCACAGCAACACCTGCTGTGAGGTCTCCTCAATAGGTCTCCTGCCTCAGCTCTCCATTCGCCAGCTGTGCACTACAGAGAATTTTCAAACACAAGTTCACTGTGCAGCCTCTCAGTCAGCTAAATTTAGGCTGCTTTCCTGATGTATAGGTTTTTCCAGGCCAAATCTGTCTGTAGTGTTTCTGTTTTATCCCTCCCCTTTGTGGTGAACCAGTGCTGTGGACACCATCAGACAGGTTCCAATGTACTCTTTCTTTTTCTTTGTTAAATGCATCCAATTTTCTGAGTAAGATACTCTATGCAATACTGAATTTCAGTGAAATCCCTCTTCCATTCACCTTACTGAGAAGCAGTACTCCTACTGCTTGAATCTTGAGCCATGAAGCAACTGGAAATGCAGCCTTCCTCTAGTCCACCATCTTGAATCTCCTGGCTGCTGCTTCTCACTCAGAACGTGACCCTTATCCTGGAAACGACATCAGTGAAAGACTATTTCTATTTCATCAAACAACCACACTAATTTGTTTGTCTTTTTTATAGAAGTAAAACCTGGGATGGCTGCAAGTAAGTCTCATGTTTCTCTCAATTTTATTATTAATGTTAATTCCTTATGGTATCTTTTGTACCCTGCTTTTAGTATGAACATACCAAGAGCTAAGATTTGTATTTCTGATACTTTGGTTGCTAATTTTTCAGCACTCCTAATCCTCTACCTTCCAGTGTCCTGTTTCTAATTCCAGCAGCTTGTTCCATTTTCAGCTATCAGTGGCCATTTGGGAGGCTATAATGAAATTGTTTAGCACATAATGTGGTGCTATGATAATAAGAATTTATCAAATACTTACAATGTGGCAGGCACTATACTCAGGGTTTTTCTCAGGAATACACATTAAATCAAATATTATTCCTAATACAAAAAGAAGGAAATTGTGGGACTGGGTAAAATGCCCATGATCCCACAATTACAAGTACTAGTTCTCCTATCTGACTCTAAAATCAAGCAGTGCCTCCATCCAACCACATAGTAAGAAATATAACTTCCTATCCATAAGTTATTTATGCTTTTGGAGAAAAAAGGGAAAAATGTCTAACAAATTAATTAGTAATCCTAGCAAAATTAATTAGTAATCAAGCCACAAAGTAACGATGGCGATGAACCAACACTAACATTCCAAAGAAGTAAAGGGAAAAAGAGGAACAAGAAGGTAATAGAGTGACATCTTACCAATGAATTATGAATCTTTGAATTGGCAAGAGAAACCAGGAAGAGGAAATAGCCTCTCCCAATGATTCTACTCTTCTCTCTTATCATTTCTGTTCAAAAAGGCTCTCTTAAGAGCCTTGAACAGAATAACCTAAAGACATTTATCCTCCCACTATGCTTGACTGATTCTAAAGAGAGTTTGGTGGTCTCTCAAAGTCTTATTTCTACTTCCAACAGAAAGAATTTTTTTGTATTTCATTTTTTATTTTTTATTTGTTCAGCATAGTCTTACATATTGGAGGGAGTCATTGTTACATATTCATGCATACATGGATATTAACAAAGTAAGTTAAGGCTGATCCTAGTCCAGGATCTCCCTCCTTCATCCACTCCCCGCTCTCATGTCTCCTCTGCTTTTCTCCCATGTTATAGATAGTATTTACATAGACTGAAAACTGGCTTAAGTTGCTTCTCCCATATGCCCTTTCTCCTGAGTCTGAACTTGGTTTCTGTTTGGGTTTCTAAGGGATACCAATGGAAATACAGGTCTTTCTAGCTGAGGGGGAGTAAGGAAATAAAAGCATGTGGCCCAGTTGTCAATAGCAGTCACAGAAAGAAGCCAAGAGTGAGAATCTGATCAAGAATCTCCAAAATGGGAATCTACAGGAAGAATACCAATAACTTGTACATATGTCATATATGCCTTTCTATCCCATCATGGAACATGAGGTCATTGATTTGAGACCTTTTGTCTTTTCTAATACATTATTGTTTGGCTGAAGCTCAGGCCCTAGAGGGAAGGTTCAGGATTCTGGCAGTTGAAAGAAGACGGGAGGCACAGTTGGAATAGTGGACTTGATTTATTCAGAAGTGGCAAGCACCCCCAGTCCTTTTTTTGTTTGTTTGTTTTTAGATGTATACAGAGATACAATTGAGGGGGAAACATTACCAAACCATCAATAACCAATGTATATATACTTAGTTATCCAGGGGTAATGCCAAATCATGGATGGCCAGCTTGGGTTTCTCCTGTTGCTGTTTCCCCCAGAAGAACTCTTGCATTAAATGGGTATCTCGTGGAGGAATGACATGTGCTTCTGAGATGGTTCCCCCATATTCCCACTCTCCAGTCTCCTAGAATTTCTTCATTCACCCTCCCTCCCCTCCCCATTCCCCTCCCTATGCCTCCAAGTAACCTAGGGAGCCATCCCCCTATTATGTTGAGAATCATACAATTTGAAGTTATTGTTAGCTTAGCCTTCTAACATGTTGCTTCCCCATGTATTCTAGCTTCCACAGATAAGAGATACCATTCGGCCCTTGAGTCTCTGAGATTGGGATACTTCACTGAGCATAATTCCTTCCATCTCCATCCATTTGGCTGCAAAAGCCATAATATCATCTTCTCTAATGGCCAAGTAGAATTCCACTGTATATAAGTACCAAAGTTTTTGAATCCACTCATTGAGTGAGGGGCATCTGGGCTGGTTCCATAGTCTAGCTATAGTAAATTGAGCTGCTATAAACATTGATGAAGCCATATCACTATAATATGCTGATTCTAGATCTTTTGGGAAATTACCTAGGAGTGGGATAGCTGGATCATAAGGTGGTTCCATCCTTAATTTTTTGAGGATTCTCCACACTGCTTTCCATAGTGGCTGAACCAGTTTGCAGTCCCACCAGCAGTGTAACAGTGTCCCTCTTCAGAAAGAATTTTAGAAGTAACTATGTTCTTCATCCAGAAACCTCTCATTGATTTATTTACTTGATTTCTTTTTCACAGTAAGACAAGATCCAGGTAAGTTCTACATCTATTCATCAATTCTGGGTTAGTTCCTATATGGATTATAGTCTTTTCTGAGCATGTAAAACAATATTGAAGTTTTTCAGTCTTTTGTGTTTTAAATTGAACAACTTCCTCTAAAGTTACTGATAAACATTTTAAAAAATAAAAAATATACGAATTGTAAATCAAATAAAGACCTGGCTAAAGGTGACCTGAAATCAGAGATAATGATTTTGAATAGTCTTTTAAATCAGTTTACTTATTTTTAATTTATTTTTAAATTTGTTTTAAATTAATACATAATAAATATACATACTTATGGGCTACAGTGTGATATGATATATGTATATAACATGTAGTAATCGAATCAAGATAATTTGCATTTCCCTATCTTAAAGCATTCACCATTTCTTCATGTTTGGAGCATATGAGTTCCTCTGTTCTAATTCTTGATAAAATATCTAATCAAACATTGTAAACTATAATCACCCTACTGTACTATAGAACACTAGAATTTTTTCGTATTTTAAACATTTTTCACAAATTATTGTCTATGGAGAAAAATGGACCTGTTATTTTTATTACTAGAGTTTATAAATGATTTTGGTACAAAAGGAAAAAAGTAGGCAAAAATCAAACTGAATTGGAAAGGTTAAATTAATTGAAATGTTACTCATTCAAAACATTTTTTTTTAATTAAGGGTCATGCACCAGGCAGTAGGAATACAGCAGGGACAGTACAGGAAAAGATACTGACCTCCTAGAGTTTACACATGCAATTAAATGTTCTGACACGTTTTATATCCAGAGACATCTAGGAAAACGGGTTGCTATTTTTAGAAATGGAGTTCTCATCTGTGACAAATTTAGATATTTCTGTTCTCACTCACTGAAGAGTATCAACAAGAACCATGCTTTCTGTACCCATTTTAATGATGCCTGCACATCTAATAAATTCCCTTTCTGTGTGATACATATGAAATATGCTCACTATGGACTTTTCTTGCATGTGGCTATTGCCATCTCAAGGGCAATATTACATTTATATTTCTCACATACTCTCCCAATTACCAGAATTCTATTGTAATACTTATGATTGTATAGAAAACATATGCCACAGAGATTAGTGGAAAAATAAACATGATGATTTTTGTCCTAGTAAGTTAAAATGTCTTGCTAGAAGCAAGCAAGATGTTATTACATAATTAGACTTGTAGGGATACATGGTAGAGAACGTATATATACTACTGCCTGTGGAGGAAAAAATGGAAATAACTCACCTATTTTTCACCCTTTCAAAATGACAATATTACTCTCGAGAAGAAAAAAAAAAGGCCTCAAGTAACTCAGTATAAAAGTGTTGGATCTTGCCCTTCATTTTTATCCCAGAAATTCCTGTCTGGAAACAATATCTGTAAGAATCTATTATTGCTGTCAATTCTGTTATCAATGTTAACCCAAACTAACAATTTGTATTTGGATTTTAGCACAAGTAGCAGTACCTATCAGTAAGTTCCTTTTCTTTTCATAAAATGAAGTCCACTGTGCTAAATCCACCTATTTTTTTATATGCATTCAATTGACTAAGTTCTTCCCCTTTGGTTACTAAATATCCGGAAAATGAAACTGATAAATAATTTAGGGTGGGATTAAAAAAATCTCTTGAATTGGCTCTAATAACTGTTCATTTTCTTTTTTTTTTTTAAAGATAGAGGGACAGTGAATGAGAGAGAGAAAGACAATCAATTTTATTTAGTTTTTCACGTGACTTACTTTGCTCAGACACTTTGTTGCATATGTGGTGCTGGGGTTTGAACCTGTGTACTCGCACATGCCAGGCATGCACTGTAACCTCCAGGCCACCGCTGCAGCCCCTCTAATAACTTTTCAACAAAAATAATAATAATTTTCCAAGTAAACACATGGTAGAAATGACAGGGAAAAGTGGGAAAAGTCATCATGAGCAATAAGAGAGGGGGGAAATGGAAGTAAATTTTTAAGGAAATTAGGTTTTGCCAACTATGTGTTATTTCATTTTCCAAGAGAAATTGGACAATAAAAGGTAAATAACCCACCTCTTTTTCACCCTTTCAAAATGACTATTACTGTTTTTTTAAAAAGCCTCAAATAATTCCTTATTAAAGGTTGGGGACTTGCTTTTCCTTTCATTCCAGAAATTCCTGTCTGGAAACAATATCTGTAAGAATTTTCTTATCAATGTCAATTTTGTTATCTGTGTCAACTCATACTAATAATTTGTATTTGGATTTTAGCACATGTAGCAGTACCTATCCGTAAGTTCCTTTTCTTTTCATATTTCTGGTACAAACGGGGATCCCAAAATGAGGAGAAAATTTTCCTAACTCTGACCTAAATTTCATTTAATGCTTTTATTTATAAATACCACCCTCTCCCTCTTACTCAGCAGTCTGCTGAGTTATTACTCAGTGCAAAGAAGAAACATTTGACTAAGAGACTGCACAGAAAAGAAACATTTTGTTTATAAAAATTTTCACATAGCTTCTAATAAAAAACTTTCCATACTGCATCAAGGAAAAATGAAAAGGGTAGATAGAGTTCTATTTGTGGAGATCCCAAATAGATATATAGGGAAAGTGGAGATTAAGTATAGGAAGAAAAACAGAGAATAACTGCAATTAGCATTCGAATTTGTAATTATTTAAAAGTTCTCTGCAGTAAACCTTCTTACTATATCAAATAGAAAATATATATATATATATATATGTACTACAGCCAGTCACATCAGACTGGGACCATTTCTTTAGCAAATAATAATGCCTCTTATTCCACTCTAGATATCTTTTGGGGGGAGGCTTGGCATCTCCCAAAGATTCTTTGTTAACCCCTTGGAAAAAATCAAGGAAGGAAATTATATTCTTGATCCAAAAACTCTGCTAATTCATTTTTATTTCATGTTGTTCTGCCAGTTACTCCAATACCCATTGGTAAGTTATTAATCATCTATTTTTTAATTTCAGTATCCTTTAAAAATTTTTCCCTTAAGTAAAAGATTTTGTATGCATATTTTCCAACCCCCTTTACCTCCCTATAATCTAGTATTCTCTTAACTGCTGATGACTTTAGAAACTACAATATACACAATGATTACTGATAAATATATAGGATTAAGAATAAAGGATAGAAAATTAAGACCCCAAGGTATTATTTTTTGCATAATGAAGAAGAAAATTTTAATATAATTAATGCTGGTAATGTTTTAGTAAGATCTATACTTTCAAATATTACTGACCCCATTTAAATTAACATAACTGTTTTAGAAAATATATATGCATATGTTATTAGATTTTTTAAAAATGAAGTATCCTTTAAACTCATAATTCATTTTCTAGATATATACTCTAAAGAATTATCCTAAATAAGGGATAAAACTATTTATATTATGCTAATTGGTAAACAGATGAAAGTAATATATTATGATGGTTAAGGAAGGAACCAGCCAGACCTAGGTTCAAATTTCAGCTAAAATATCAGATATGTGGCTTTGAGTAAGTTATTTAACCTCTTTAAAAAATTATCTTTTATTATCCCTGCATGATATTATTTGTAATCACTTTTTTTTCTTTTTTTATTGGAGAAGTATAGTTGTATATAATGATGGGATTTGTTGTCACACATTCATAGATGCACACAATACAATAATATAACTGGGCCAACATCCCCGCATGAGCACTCCCCCACTTCCCTCCTCCTGTCCCCTGGTCCCTGGCTTCTCTTTCTGGAGTACATGTTTATTCTAATATACCCAAGTACAGTGACATAATCCTCATGCCTATGAAGAACATTGCTCTATATATGTGACAGTATATATAATGACATACTTATAAAAGCTTGGAGTCTACCTTGTTTTAACTCAGTTCCAGCATTTCCCCTTCCCCTCCCTTACTCCCATCCCCTGTTCTTTTTAGATATATTTGACAATAGCATAAATAGTAACATTTTTATAAAAGCAGTATAACTTATTCTAGTTAGTTCCCAGAGTCCCCCCACCCCCTCCTATCTCTTCCTTCTACTTGTCTTTGTGTTATTTACTAAACAGCTTTTCCTTTTTGGTTTTTTGCTTTGTTTTGCTTTCTTTAGTGAATCATTGATGTATATTGTAATCACTTTCTTATAAATCTGATGATCTCATTCTCCCTCTTCCATGTTACCGGAGCAACTGATTAATCACAAATTGGTGTGAAGCTTAAATCCTAATGAGTAGAGAAAAAAAAAGGGAGAGGGGACAACAAGTGTTGCCAACAGTTTAAACATTGTGTCAACAACAAACCAAGCCACAAGAGAAATCTGAAGCTGAGGAGAAAAGCAGAGAGGACAAATATCTCAGACAAAAGACAGAAGGCACGAAAATCATAAACTCTAATCAGAGTGGACAAGTGTCTCAGACAAAAGACAAAAAGCAGGAAAATCATAAAAATCTAAGTTTGAAAGCAGTAGCATCAAATTGCTTCCTCCTAGTATATTTTGAGGGTCTGCTCTAGCATATACTTTTCAGTGGAGAATTTTTCTTGAGAAAAAATTCAGCAACGAATATGGAATTCTATTTTTTCCCAAATTTTATACGTATATACATATATATGTATTTATACTTTTCCATTCCTTGCCTGTTTCTCCTAGAATAGACTTAAAATTTTCATGTGAAAGAAGAGGATATTTTATCAAATGATAAAACCTTTATTGCACTATTTTTAGGAGCTTTAGCATTAAGACAAATTCTGTTTAAGACAGTAGGCAGAGATTTGGCTGATTTGGGTGAGATTCTGATAATACACTAATCTTTCAACAACTTTCACTACTGCCTCCATCCCCCACATAAAGCCAACCATTTTTATCAAGTGATTATATCCAACTCTGTCCTCAATAACCTACAAGCAAATAATAAATTTTAAGTATTATAATAGCAAACTTTACTCTATTAGCTCGTAACTCATAGCTATATGAAATTAATATTTGATACTGAAAGCTAACACCTAAATATTAATAATTCCTAGTACTGCAAGGTTTCCATTACTACTCTAGTCACCTGCAGTTTATACGAAGTTGTAGTTGTAGTGATATTTTACTCTCTAAGGTTACTGGAGAAAACAATAGAGGGGTTGATCTACCACATTTCCATGCAGCTTCTTTCTTAGGCAGGAGAGTGGTGAATGTCTCAGAAATTTTTTTTCTCTCCCATTATAAAGAATATGATTAGTAACTGGATTTTTGAAAGCTTGAACTTTGTACTGTATTTATGTTACAGTTCTTTTCAAAATCTATAGTGTTCTGCTTGGTTGGCAATTCTACATTCCTTTAACCTTCTGCAGGGTTCAGGTTCTGTGCTCCAATGTCTATATTCATTTATGTTAATGCAAAACCCACGTGGTATGTTCCTCTCCACTACCTTTTCATTCAGATTTTTCTCCATTTGTTAAAATTATTGATTTTGTTTTTTGTTTGTTGTGGGTTCCCCCCACCCCTTGGTACCAGGGATTGAGAATCCCCAGGGGTGCTTAACTACTTGGGCCACATCCCCTTTTTTATATTTTATCTTGAGACAGGGTCTCACTAATTTGCTCAGGACTGCGCCAAGATGCTGAGACTGGCTTTGAACTTACAATCCTCCCACCTCAGCCTCCTGAGCCACTGGGATTATAGACCTGCACCACCATGCCCAGCTAAAATTGTTGATTTTAAGTGAAAAATTTATTGATGCAAAGGATGAGGGGGATAGACACAATGTGGGATTATCACAAAAAGTAGCCTAAAAAAAAACTCAGATTTTTTTTTAAAGTAAGAAACTAAGCAATGAAGGTAAAGAATAGAGCAGAGATATTGTGAGACTAAATACTGAAATAGAAAGCAAAAATTAAAATAAGTATTGTTAATGCTTGAAGAGTTTTGAATTCTCATAAAAATTGAAAGGAAATGGAAGAAGGACTAAAATCAACTCCCGATTGACAACTTCAAAGACAATCCACCATGATAGTATCAAACAAGAGAAAAACTTCAGGTATTTCTTATTTGAAATTAAAACATTCTCATTCTGTCCTACTCTGATACCTCTGAGAAATATGCAAATAAGAAATCTTATCTCCATATCCCAAGAAACTCACATTAGTGGAATTAAAACTAACTTAATAAGGGATAACATATTCTTTAAGGATTTGTTTTCCAAAAGTTCCTTTCCTGGTGGTCCAAGTAGATTTCCAATGGAAACTCAATACATAATTTTATTTTCAAGTAAACTAATTTGTTTTATTTTTCCTTTTTAGTGTATGGTCCAATATCAACCAGTAAGTTCCTGTTGTCTTTGTCAATTTCTGCTGGTCTTATGTGCATCTGGGTTCCTTTGTTTACACTAACACTGTGAAATCTAACCACTCTGAATCCTGAAAGTCAAATTATTTTCCATCTCTTTTTCTGCACATTTTCTCATAGTCCTTTAAGTTACAAATGTTTGTGCTTGTATGTTGTTGGTTGCTAGTGGTGATGGTGGTGGTGAATTAGTTTTGTTTTGATAAAGAAACCACAGGGAAAGAAGAAAGGGGATGGAGTGGACACGTGCCCCTCTGGCTAGAGAACTACAAAAAGAAGAAAAAAGAGAGACAATGTTAACAACATATGCTGGGGCCAGATGGCGGTGGGGGATGAATTTCAATCTGAAGGCACAATAAACTATGTTAAAGAATAAACATTTCCAAAATATTTAAGGAAAAGCAAAAAAGCAAGCGTATGCGTACCTCATTTTACAGCACTTCGCTTTATGTTTCAGGCGCAGAGATTGCAATTTTTTACAAATTGAAAGTTTCTGGCAATTCTGGCAATTCTTCACCAAGCAAATCTACTGGCTCCATTTTTTTTCAATAGCACGTGTTTACTTTGTGTCTCTGTGTCACGTTTTGATAACTCTCACAATATTTCAAACATTTTCATTATTATCATGTCTGTTATGATGATCTGTGCAGTAATCTAACATTTCTATTTTATTGTCGTGGAACACCAAGAACCTCATCTACATGAGATGGCAAACAATCTACAAATGTGTATGTTCTAACTAGTCCACTGACCAGCTATTCCCCTATGTCTCTCCCTCTCTAAGACAAAATATTGAAAGCAATCTAGTTAATAACCTTTCTGTGGCCTCCAAGTGTCAAATTAAATGAAGAATAATGTATCACTCATTTTACATCAAAAAAAGAGAAATGTGAAGCTTAGTGAGGAAGGTATGTCAAAGCCAAGACAGGTCAAAAGCTAGGCTTTTTATATCAAATAGTTGATCAAGTTGTGAATGCAAAAGTTCTTGAAGTAAATTAAAAATGATGCTCCAGTGAACACACCAATGATCAGAAAGCAAAAGAGCCTTCTTGCTAATAATGGAGAAAGTTTTAGTGACCTAAATAGAAGATTGAATTAGTCACAACATTTTCTGAAGCCCAAAGCTAATACATATCAAGACTCTCAACTCTTTAGTTCCCTGAAGGCCAAAAGGGATGAGGGAGCTACAGAATAAAGCAGAGATTGGTTCATGAGGCTTAAGAAGCCATCTCCATAACGTAAAAGTACAAGGTAAAGCATCAAGTGCTAATGTAGAAGTTATAAGGAATTATCCAGAAAATCTAGCTAAGATAATTGATGAAGACGGCTACACTAAATGATATACTTGCAATGCAGACAAAACAACCTTATATTGAAAGAAGATGTCACGGAGGACTTCCATTGTTAAAGAGGAGAAATCAGTGCCTGGCTTCGAAGGCCAGGCTGACTCCCTGACGACTTTAAGTTGAAGCCAATGTTCGTTTACCATTCTGATCACCCTAGGACCCTTAAGAATTATACTAAAGCTATGCTTGTGTGTGCTCTTGAAATGGAACAATAAAACCTGGATGACAGCATCTCTGCTTACAAAACAGTTTACTGAGTATTTTAAGCACACTAGTGAAACCACTACTCAGGAGGATATATTTATATCCCTTTCAAAATATGACTGCTCATTGACAAAGCACCTCTGTTTAACCCAATAGTTCTGATGAAGATGTGCAATGAGATTAATGCCATTTTCATATCTTCTAAGAGTAATTCATTCTGTGGTCTAAGAATCAAGGAGTAATTTTGTCTTGCAAGTCTTATTAAGAAATGCATTTTGTGTTTGAGGAGATGAATACATTTAACCTGATTTTAAAATTATGCAATGTCTATGTGTATTGAAACATCACATAGTATCCTGTTAACATGTACGATTTTTATCATTTTGTGTATCAGCTTGAAATAAATTTAAATTTAAAAAATAGATTTTATAGGCATATAGTTTCCATAGTGATTCCTCTGCTGGACCTGGGCAAAGTAAACTGAAAACCTTCTGGAAAGGACTCACTATTCTAGATGCCATGAAAAACATTTGTAATTCTTAGGAGGAGGTCAAAATATCAACACTAACAGGAATTGAGAAGAACTTGATTCCAACCATCATGGATGACTTGAAGGGGGTCCAAGATTTCAGTGGAGAGAGTAACTACTTACGTGGTGGAAATAGCAAGAGAATTAGGATTAGAAGTGGGGCCCAGGGGCTGGAGCACTGGCTCAGTGGTTATGGCACTTGCCTGGCATGTGAGAGGACGTGGATTCAAACCCTAGCACCACAAACACAACAAAGTTTCAGAGCAAAGAAAGACACACACACAAAAAAAAAACTAAATAAAACTGATTCTCTCTTTCTCTCTACTTCTCTCACTGTCACTCTTTAAAAAAAAAAAAAAAGGAGAAAAAGTGGTGCCCAAATATGTGACTAAATTGGTGCAATCACATACAAAACTTTAATGGATGGAGGAGTTGCTTCTTGTGGATGAGGGAAGAAAGTAGTTTTTTAAGCTGGAATGTACTCCTCATAAAGATGCTATGAGTGTTTTTGAAATGACACCAAAGAATTTAGAATATCACATACACCTAGTTAATAAAGCAGCAGCAGGTCCAAGAGAACTGACTCCAATTTTTAGAGATGTTCTACTGGGGATAAAATGTTATCAAACAGCATAACATGATACAGAGAAATTTTCCATGAAAAGACAATGGATATGGCAAACTTCATTGCTGTCTTATTTTTAAAATTTGCCTCAGTCACTCCAACAGTTCAACAACCACCACCCATAGAGTCAGCAGCCATCAGAACTGAGGCCAGACCCTCCATCAGCAAAAATATTATAACTCGTTGAAGGCTCAGATTATTTTCATGAACATTTGTAGCAAACATTTTTAATGAAGGTGTGCACCTTTTTAGACATGATGCTACTGCGAAGTTAATAGACTATAGCATAATGTAAACAATAATTTTATATGCACTGGGAAACCAAAAAAAATCTGTGTGACTTGCTGTACTGCAATATTTGCTTTATTCTGGTAGTCTGGAACCAAACATGCAATGTCTCTTATACTACCTGGAGAAGAGTATAGCTTATACTATAGCTGGAGAAGAATGAAAAATAACAAAGAAGCTATCAGAGAGCTATGGAGAGTCAGATTTCCCAGAGCCTTCCTCAAAACTCACTATAATAACTTTAACTTTGGCTGAAGTGAGATGGATTGGTGAATACTTTAAAAGGATCCCTCTGCCTGCTGTACTATGAATTGGCTAGAAAGTAATAATGAAAGCAAACAGAGCAATTAAATGGCAATAACTTGGAGCACAGAGTCATAAAGGTGGTGAAACATATCACACACTAAGGGACCTGCTATTCCATCATGGTCCATTATACACCACCAGTTGTCGAAGGTACCCTATAAGAAAGAATTGAGAGCTGGGTGTGGTGGGGCACTCCTGTAATCCCAGCAACTCAGGAGCCTGATGCAGGAGGATTGCAAGCTTGAGGCCAGCCTCAGGAACTGAACAAGACCCTAAACTTAGGGAGACCCTGTTTCAAAATTTAAAAAGCTGAGCATGTTGCTCAGTGGTCAAGCACCTGTGGATTCAGTCCGCATTTCCAAAGATGAAAAAAAGAATTGGGGAAATGGGAGTGTGAAAAAACAGTATTTCCAATCCAAAACTTCTACAATTAACCTATCATCTTTTTCTCTTTTCAGGAATACCCACTAGTAAATCCCTAATCTTTTTACAGCACTTTAATTTCCTCTAGGGCCAGGGTAGGCAAGCATTTTTTCATAGGGCCAGATAATAAATATTTTAAGTGTTATAAGCCATGAGATCTCTATCACAACTACTCAACTCTACTGTTTTAGCACAAAATCCATCATAGACAATGTGCAAAAAAGTCCACAGTGAAATTTGAATTGTATATATATTTGATGTGCCACAAAATATTTTCATTTTCAGTTTTTCAACCATTTAAAAATACAAAATTCATTTGTTCCTCCCAGAATATATAAAGGTAGGCAGTATGCCGGATTTGTTCCGGGGCTGTACTTCGCCCACCCCCACTCTAAGGTTTAAATACCCTAACTTTGGTAAACAATCCTGGTATTGTGTTTCTCACAATTTCATGCTTATTATTCTGTTTTTACATTAAATGTATTAAATACATCAGTACAAGAGATACATCCATATTTTAGTACCTGGCAACACAATACCTTCAATAATGTATATCAAGTAATACTGTT
The DNA here is from genome assembly GCA_004027875.1 of Aplodontia rufa. Classification (NCBI taxonomy): domain Eukaryota; kingdom Metazoa; phylum Chordata; class Mammalia; order Rodentia; family Aplodontiidae; genus Aplodontia; species Aplodontia rufa. Next base: position 21,129 of record PVKS010028776.1, read on the forward strand.
AGCACATATCTACCAAATAAGACCATTATACTTCTCATATTTTACAAATTATAATCTTGAAGCTCCAGACAAAATTGCTGATTATTTATTTAAGAGACAGACGGGGGGAGAGAGTGAAAGAGAGAATCAATTTTACTTATTTTTCATTTGGCCTTTGTTTCTCTGACACTTAGTTATATATGTGGTGCTGGGGTCCAAACCCAGGTCTTTGCACAGGCCAGCATGTGCCCTAGCCCAAACAAAAATTACTAATTATTAACTAAAAGTAAAAGTGCTTAAAAACAGTTTATCACAAAGTATTTCTAAACTACATTAGGAAAAGAGAAAGGGGAAAAGAAATAAATACTGCCACATTATTCTAAATGGAACTTAGCTGGTAATGACACAGATTCCATCAGAGGTTTGAAGATTGGGAAGAAAGGAAAGACTAACACCTACTAATGTATTTGCCTTTCTCTCTTTCAGTGGGTCATGCCGGAAATTTTGGTAAGTGTGGATCATTCCTTTGCCTTACCTATTTCTATGATTAGAACCTTTGAGTTTTTTGTTCCCATGTTTTCTTGAATTACAAATTCTTCTACCTTTAATTTTTAAAAAAAAATAAAAAGGGCTTGGGATGTGGCTCAGTAGCAAAGCTCCCTCTTCTACCTTTAAATGGTCATTATTATTTAAGTGTTTTCCTCATACTTCAGTTTTCATTCCCTTTTATCTACTTTCCTTTTATAACAAAATATAATGGTCTTCTATCCATTTCTAGTTACTTACTATCAAAGATTATTGACAGCACGCATTTCTGTTACTCTACCCAAGTAGAGCCTGTTTTCTCTGTGCTCTACACTATCAAAAGATAACTTTGACTACAAGAGAAAACACTCTAAGATTCACAAAGAAGACACGATGGTGATTTTGATAACTTACTGATCAAGAGAAAGGGTTTAAAAAAACGGACTTTGTGAAGGAACAAAGAAAGGCAAGAAATGTAATAGTTTGAATTGATATTGTTTACCCAAGGATTAAAATATTTGCATCAGTGGGCTGGAGCAGTGCCTTAGTGGTCAGTGCACTTGCCTGGCATGTGCAAGGACCGAAGTTTGAATCCCAACTCCACATACACGCTAAGTGTCAGAGAAGAAAAAGGTCAGATGAAAAATTAAATAAAATTGATTCTTTCTCTCAAACAAATATATATGTATATCTATATATATATATATATATTAACTGGGTTGGAGATACAGCTGTAGAGCACATGCCTAGCACTTTGGTCAGCAGCACTCCTGAGGATAAAACACACTTCTATACTCCCTGGAGGTTCTGTTTCTGAATTTACCTAGAAAGGACATTATTGGAAGGTGGGTTCTCTTAGGGTTAGAAAATCCCTTCTGATCTTTCTTTTGTGTTTTATTTTCAGCACTATCTCCTATGGGTAAGTGCCTTAACTATTCCCAACTGTGATGTTTTATATTGTGTATCATTATTTTCTGGTATGGCTGTTTCTACTCCCAAAATAGAGGCTTGTGCTTCCAAGGTCATTTTCAAATGTCCTTATTGTCCAAGATTTTAAATACCTATTTTGGGGGATATTGTTGTAGAGAATATGAAGTTTTATACAAAAAGATGCCACAATCTCTGGTCATCATCTAGGTTCTGGAAAAAATATCCTCAGTGACTCCCAGCAAAATATAATGAAAAATTGGTTTCTGAATTGCGTTAGTTCTTTGATGGGAATTTTGAACTCCTTTAGCTGAATCATAATAATAAGGTGAAAAATAAATTAGTTAAAAAAATCCATCTACTACCTTCTAAATAATTTAACCTTTGAGGTTAAAGGGACAAATAATTGTCCCTTTGAGGGACAGTAGGTATTGAGCAACTGCTATATATTGTATATTATGCTAGGCATTTATCATAATCCTGCCTGGTAATAATTATCCCCCACTTTACAGATAAGGAAACTGAAGCACAAGGTTAAAGAGTTGGAAAACAGCAGAGTCAGGATTCAAATCCAAGATTTCCTGTCTCTGAAGTACATATTCTTTCTACACCAACACATTGCCTCTATACGGTATCACAAATGTCTTTTTTGTGATTTATTAATAAAACCTTATCTATGAATCAAGTAGTTTAAATTACAAATATGCATCTACTAAAGAGGTTGGAAATTAAATGTAAACAAAATAATTCTTTTAAAGATAGAAGAGCTCCCGTTTAAATCAATGTTTTACTTTTGTTTTTTAAATTCAGATTTCTCTATACTAGAATTATTTAATGCATGACTTAGCTCTTCAAGGAAACCACATAAAATAGAATAATAATTTTTCACACTATAGGTATATAATCTAACAAGGCACATTTCAAGCATATCAAACATTCCAAACACAAATTCAAAATATCTTTATAATCATGCTTAAACTTCATTCTTCTTTCTACAAAAAGAGTGAATCAGGGAAAGAGGAGGACAGAAGAGGAAGGTGAACCCAGCATTCATTTTCTTTTGACTCATGGTTCAAGAAACAATATGCATTCAAAGCAGTCATTGTGTGCCTGCATTTCTCAAATGCCTTCTCCACAGAGAGGTCACAGGACCTTGTGATAGGATCTTGTGAGTTTCCCTTACAAAAAATTAAGCGTGTTGTCAGTGATGTTGATTTTATGTGTCAACTTCACTCAGAAGAACACTAAGTGCTAGAGGGCTCTGAGAAGGGATCACAGACCAAGTCTCTTCCTGGAGGTGAATTAGTTTTTAATGAATACATTTTTTAAAGTTGCCAGAAAAAAAATCTTATAAAATATATCTTCTTATTGATATGCTCTTTCAAACACATTCTTCCCAACTGATATTTTTGAAAAGAGTGTTAGATTTAATATAGAAAGGAAGATTTTAGACAAACCAGACCATCAGATATCATCATTCTCTCAGTCTCTTACAGCTCACCTCCACATTTATCTAAGAAATATATGATATTTTTAAATGTAATTAGTGGCCTGAGAACTACTGAGTCATCTCTATGATGCTTAACAGATCTTTTGGAATCCAGATATGATTTTGCTTACCCTGCCAACCGCTGGATTAAGAACCTAAGATTAGTTTCCTAATAAAGTCCATATTCTTATTCTTGGTCAAGTTACAAAGGATGTCAGACTTAACTGGTAGGACAGACAGCACCTTCTCCACATGACCTTATTACACCCTCCCTCACCCTATAAATGATTACCAAAAATGTGAAAGATGCATACCTGCACAATTATCCCTAGGTGTCCACTGGCAACTGGTTCCAGGACCCTCAGATACTAAAAGCTGCAGATACTCAGGTCCCTTAGATAAAATGGCACAGTATTTTCATAAAATCTACACACATCCTCCTGTATACTTTAAATAATACTTAATACGACATAAATGCTATGTAACAGTTGTATTGATCAGAGAACAATGACAAGGAAAAGAGCCCAAAAAAAAAAGTCCATATTCTATTTTGCTTATTATTTTAACTATAACAAAATTGGAATTACTAATGTGATAACTATTTCATTATATATTTCATCTTCAGCAAAAATGGATTCAATTGAAAATTTTTATCTTTAATTTTCAGTCAGCGTGTGTACATCACAATAATCCCCAAATTCTTTAAATCTTTTGATTATATTACAATTCTGTAGTATGTGCTGTTTCCTGCAATAAATGCACTTTCAACTACAGTTTACAAATCCTTATGTTATGAAGATTTACATTTTACTCTATGATGATTATGAAGTCAAAGGGAAAGAAAAGATTTGTACGCTATCTTGAAATCTGGGAAAAGACAGAGAGACACTTGGAATGTGTTGGAATAATGATTTGTGACTTACTTCTACAATTCAAAGATGAAATTTAAAAAAAAGTACCTCACACATTGGATTCCTAAAAAGTAAATCCTAGGAAAACTGATTTTTATTAATTAAGTTGAAGATAGAAAAGATAACAACAAGACATTAAAATAATGAAAGGTTGGGACTGGAGCGGTGGCTTGGTGGTTACAGCACTTGCCCAGGATGCACAAGTGCACAGGTTCAAACCCCAGCACCCATGTACACAACTAAGTGTCAGAGCAACGAAAACCAAGTGAAAAGCTAAATAAAAATTGAGTCCCTCTCTCTCGCTCTCTCTCTCACTATCCTCTCTTTAAAAAATAATGAAGGGTTTAAAGATATTATTAGAAGTGATAAGGTGTTTTTCAGTGTAGTGAGAAAAATAATGACAGCTTTTAAAACTGTATGAAATTGGGAAGGGTATAGGTAGAATAAACATTGAGTGCTTCATTAAATCCTAGAACACTTAATTTTGGTTAAAAGGTAGATTTAGATTTCAAAATGGGTCACACAGTATTATAAACATCAATAAGCAATTATCCCCAAGAGATAGTAAAACTTAAAATATTCATATATTAAGAAGAACCAGTTTGGGGCTGGAGCAGTGGCTCGGCAGTTGCGGCACTTACCCCGCATGCACAAGCACCCAAGTTCAAACCCCAGCACCATGTACACAACAAAGTCTAGGAGCCTTTCAGAGCAATGAAAGCCACGTGAAAAACTAAATAAAAATTGTTTCTCTCTCTCCTCTCCCTCTCTCTCTTTCTCTCTCACTCTCTCTCCCTCTCTCTCCAAAAAAAGAAGAAGAAGAAGAAGAACCAGCTTGCTTGAGAGCTATATAGTATTCTTAAGGTTAAAAGAATCAATGGAGATGGAAAGAATTATGCTAAGTGAAGTATCCCAATCTCAGAGACTAAAGGGCCAATGGTTTCTCTCATCTGTGGATGCTAGAATATATGGGGAAGCAGTAGGTTAGACGGCTAACCTAACAATAACTTCAAATTGTATGATTCTCAGTGTAATAGGGGGATGACTCCCTAGGATACTTGGAGGCATAGGGAGGGGG
>PVKS010028777.1:0-26052 GCA_004027875.1 Aplodontia rufa
TCCCCTCTCTCCCTCTCTTTAAATAAAGAAGAAACTGTAGATAGTATCATCAAATATGAGTATCCTTATGAAATTTCCAAAAATCCAGTATGCTTTGGTGTGAATTTAGCAAGGATATAGGAGAGATGATCAGTATTCAAAAATTAATTATGTCTATATTCTAGTGAAGTACAATTGTAAATTAAAACTGATATAACAATAATTGAATGCTGTAAACAACAGAACATTGCTGAGAGAAATTAAAGACCTCAATAAATGAAGAGATATACTGTGTTCTACCCATAAATCTACTTGATGAAAAAAAATTTGCTGGGTGCTGTGGCACATGCCTGTAATACCAGAAGCCTGGAAGCTGAGGCAGGAGGATCACAAGTTCAGTGCCAGCCTCAGCAACTTAACAAGGCCCAATAAAAATTAAAAAAAGGCTGGGTATGTAGCTCAGGGAATAATGCCAAACTAATCATAAAAAATTAAACTGAAATTAAGGAATCCTTCAAAATAACTGACCAGTATTCTTTCAAAGTTTCACAATGATAAAAAAAGACAAGGAAAGACTGAGAAACTGCCACAGATTAGACAAGACAAAGGAGACACAAGGGTATGTGACATGTAATCCTGGAACTAAAAAAAAGGGTCATTTGGGAGGAAACTGGGTAAAATTCAAATGAACTCGGTAAGTTGGTTCATCACATTGTACCAATGTGAAGTTCCTGGTCTGGATAATGGCATTATGCTTATATAAAACAGCCTCATTACAGGAAGTTGGGTGAAACATATACCTGAATGATTCATAGTCTTTAGACTTTCCTGTAAGTCTAAGATTATTTCCAAATAAAAAGCAAAAAATAATGCTCTTATTGTGGTGTGTGTGTGTGTGCATGTGTGTGTGTGTGTGTGTGTGTGTGTAGGCAAAGAGAGGAAAATGTCACATATCACCAAATATATATGGCAGTGATCAAATATGATGTAAACACCAGTAACAGCCAACATTGAAGTAGTATAAAGGTGCCTACTGTCTGGAGAAATGAGAAAGGCAAAACTAGAGCCATCCAGCCTCCTTAAGTTACAGAAATGCCCCTGGATTTGATATCTGATCCACTGAAAGATGAACCTAAATAAGATTTGTCTAGTCAACCCTGACAAGCCTGTACGGGCTTATTGAAAGCAGTCCTAGGCAGTCATGACAAGACCAGAACCAGGTAACAGCAAAAAGACAAGTGAAAACACACCTTTCCTAAGAAAGCAGTAAGCATTCCTCAGAGCCTGAAGGTTCTCAGAATTCCTGAAACTCTGTCTCTGATGTAGAAGATTAAGTACCTATGGAGGCAGGAACTGAACAGCAACAAAGAATTGAGTACGGAAGGACTGAGTTCTTATGGTACTATCTATTCACTGTGTTGGTTACATTCTTACCAACTTCTTTTTGTTGATCTTGGAGTAATGCCCTCATATTTAAAAGCCACTTCAAAAGTTGGATTATTCAGATACCTTTGTTCTGCCTTTTATTTTTCCTTCTGAAGAAATTTTCTTTTATCATCTTGTTGCTACACCAGTTATTTCCAGATGGAAAAATCTATGCTTTGACCTTAATATAATGCCTGAAAAAAAAATTTAGCCCCTGAACGTTTTTATCATGAACAGCCATTTTAATAGTGGAGTTTGGCAATACCATTTTTTTGCTGATGAATTGCCTCCATGTTAGATGATTGAGTGGTAAGTGATTGAAATTAGGCCAAATGACAACATGGGCAATCATTTTAGACTATCAGAGAAATGACGAATTATTTTCATTTCAGGTAAGACAAGGAAAAATAATAACAGCATTGAACCATTTTCTGTATTAAACGAAGTGGCTCTGTAAGCATGATTGTGAAAACAGAGGGGGATGATTTCTTTTATGGAAGAACAATTTTAATGTGTATTATTCAACAGGATGCAATCCCAGTGAAGCAAGAATGATGGAGAAATGACAGTGGGGCAAGGATGGCAGCGGAGTGTATGCAGGTAAGAGGGAATATTCAGTTATATGCAAGTGGGAGAGTATACAGTGGTGAGAGGGCATACCCAATTGAATCAGTAACGCAGGTGGGAAAGCACACGCACATGGGAGAGCCTAGGTGTGTTACTGAGCTGACCACCACTTCTCAAGAACATCCAGCTGGTTCATTTATGTGAAAGTTTTCAAAGAAGCCACATAGAAAAGCTCCTTCTAAGTCCTCTCTCTTTCATCAAATTCCCTCCCATGGAAATTAATTTTTCTCCCACACTCAGGGAAGCCAGGGTTTTTGTTGATCCAGCTGGGTCATAACTGGGCACCAGAGCAGCTATAGCTCCTAGCATTATCATCATAGTTGAGGCTGTACCCACAGCCTGGCCCTTGGCCTGAAGTTAGTCTGAGTCAATCAGTGGTGTTAGAAGAGGAGGCATAGGTGTTAGTTGGGGCTCTCCTGTAGCAGGAACAGTGATGTAAGCTTTCACTGGATTGCTCTACACATGAGGTTAGGCAAGCAGCTGAGGCATTTCAGAGGTATTGTGGGTCCTTTTGCCTGGGAAGCCTACTCTCAGATGAAGATGGGCTTCCAGGAGTTTTATGAGAGAGTGTTCTCAGAATTAACACTTATGAGAGGGAGAAGAGATGAAACATTCAGGATTGTGAAGAGAAAAGCTAAATCTCTGTCAATTCTGAATGAAGTTATGAAGATAGGATGATCCTTCAACTGATCTGGTGCTGGGTAAGCTGCACAAAATACAGTCTACAGTTTTAGGGCCAAGGTGGAATTGTGGGAAGGCCACAGACTCAAGTGGCCTATTCCTGTAGTCTCCCTTTCATTCTGGAGCATATTACAATGTTTAGATCAAGGGACTATGTTTCCAACATCTTCATGCTTTAGGTCTTGAAGTTTTGGTCTTCATGAGATTCATAAGGGCAAAGTTCCCATAAATAGCAACCATAGTTTCAGCTCAGAATGTGCTGAGGACAGCTGTCTAGTTGAAACAAATACAAAGATGAAGGGGACACCTTCCCTAGGAGGCAGGCTTCTTAAGTCTCCTCAATTCCACAGCAAGATGTAGTGGTCACAAACATTATATCATGTGATTTAAAAAACACCCACACGTAAGAGAGTGTAGGAAACTTGTCAACTGAGACACTAACTGCATGCCACACAGACAGGTAGGTAAGGCTAGTGGGAGGTAGAAATTAAGAGATTCCAAATATGTTCTTTTTGGAGAGAAAAAACAGTTCAAATAAGATCTAGATTCTCTGGCTGGCATTGTTACAAGCTCCCAAATTTCCAAGAAGGCATCAGCCAGAGAACCAAGGGTCGAATGTCTTCACTCATCTGTGGAGGCTGGAGCTAGACCCTGGCCATTGAGAAAGGAGGTCAATTCTCATGATTTAAATTCGGAAAAGTTGTAATGACATAACAACCTAAGGCATTTGTAGAGATGTTTTGGGAAGGAGGGAGAAGGAGGGATAGTGTGGATAATTGGGGGGGGTCTTGGGGGTAAATCTGATATTCGGAACTTATATATATGTTATATTTTTCGTTAGAAGCATGTTTGATTTTTCAACAAATAAATTTCTTGATAAAAAAAAGAAGGCATCAGTGTCCAGAATGACAATTGCAGAGTACGACCCAGGGATTTCCCGCTAAAATTTAGGGTAAATAACTAGTGTCAACATTTGCTTCTTAGTGAGGGAGTTCCCCAGAGGAATTTAGGTACACAGGTCACAGACAATGGACAACAAGCTGAAACACAAATAATTTTTTGCCTCATTCTTCCTCCAGATACCACTGAGTCTCTATTATGTCTTTGGCAGTGGTAACCCAGAACTAGGTGGCATCGGCATTGTGTTCTGGGATTTTATTTTATTTGAGAAAGCTTCTCTAGTGCTGTAAACTGCTAAACATGATTTGTTTGCCAATGTTTTGATACTTTTGAGTTTTTTATTGACAATCTGAACTTTTAAAAGAGAGACATAGATGCAAGAGGGACTAATTTAACTTCTAGGACCCAAAAGAATGGAATGTTCTTCAGAAAGGCATCTGAGGCCATGGTGGTGCAGGCATTAGTAACTCTTCCCACATATTGAAAACTTTTCTGGCTCACAGTGAGAATATTACAGAATAAGCAAAACATTTAATATCTGTATTTTAACTTGAGATTTTAATTTTTGGACTTTTAAAAAGTAGGACACATGTGACACATGAATATTTCCCTGGGCAATTTCTAGTGGGAGGAAATTTACATTCAAATATGAGAGATATCTATGTATTTTTGGCTCTTTTGGGGGGGGAATAGTATTATGATATCACTTAACCTCATTGAAAACACTGTACTTGGCTGGGTTGGAAAAGGTATCTAGGCCTAATTTGGGGAAAAAAAGAATAAGGAATGAATTTTCAGTCGTGAAGCAACTTGGAGAAAATCTAATTGTGTATCATTCTAAACCATTTCCACTGGCAAAATACACTCTGCCCATCAGTGGCACATCATAGGAACACAAGTTGTGGGAGTGATTTGATGAAAATAGGAGTAGAACAATTTACTGATTCCAGCAAGAGCACTGGCCACACTACTTGTTGACCAAGTTCATCCAGTGGCATTAAAAGAGAAAATTTAGGAAGTATTATCTTTATCAACATCCACACTGTTGTTACACACCTGTATCATCTATTTCAATGTCAGTCATCTAACATTTTCATCTATATCAACCTACTCTTCAGTCTGTGTCCATTGGTACAGAGTTTAAACATAGGAAAGAAGAGTGTTATGCATTAACCCCTTCAATACACAGAAGCTGTGATTATATTATTTTATATATTATATCATATAGGAAAGGAGGAAGAGAGAGAATATTATTTGCAAGAAAATTTTGACTTAGGAAACAAACAATTAAAGCCAAGTCTTGTGGACTTGTTGAATGACTGTCATGTGGGAAGCATGTTTATATCTTCTTTGAGGGGGAAAATGGTGTAAGAAAGTGAGAGAAAAATGGAAAATGAGATCAGATAAAAAGAGGACACTTGTGAATTAAAAGAGGACATAGAGTAATCACACCAGCACTTCCAACAGTGTAGTTCTAAAAAATGTTTGAGTCAATGACAGCATCTTTGGAATAAGTATGGTTTTCAGTTTTTTAAGACAGAGGGAGAAAGTGTGTGTGAAGAGAGAGAAAGAGAATCATTTTTATTTGGCCTTTGTTTCTCCACACCAAGTTGTGCATGTGGTGCTGGGGTTCAAACCCGGGTGCTTGTGCATGCCAGGCAAGCACTCAAATACTGAGCCACTGCTCCAGCCCCATGGAATAAGTACTTATTTGGTCTTTCGAGGGGATCATTTTGAAACATAATACTCATTTGGATATTCAAATTCTATCTAGTATTTGTAAGTTCACCATAGAATCAATTGATCTCTCTAGAGTGAAAAGGTGCTATTCATAATTATGCTGGAACAAAGGCACAAATCAGGACTGTCCCAGGGAAACTGAAACATCTGGTATTCTGGATATGCATAAAACACCATTGACATTCCTCATAGTCGCTCTTTTAAATTTTTTAATTAAGGAATTGACTTATTGTACAATCATAAGTGCATATAAAATAACAATATAATATGCATATATTCTCAAATCAGAATTAATCCCTATATCCTTCCCTATTCCTCCTTCCTTCTTCTCTCCCTCCCCTGACCCCTCCCCTCTCCCACCCCCTAGTGACTGCCCTAGATTATGTGTTGTTATGCCTTTGCTGGGTCTAATAGTCACTCTTTTAAATATCATCAGAAATTTCTTTTCAAAGAATTTCCATTGTGAAGTCCTATAGAAAGATAAATATTTATTAAAATCTCTAAACTAATGTGATATATTTAAATAGTAAGGAAGCACTTAATTCCTTTTACATCAGCTATGTAGTGAACAAAGATTCTAGAACAAATATAAGAAAGAGGAATTTAGTCAATTGACTAAAATTTCCTTACCAGATATTTTCATGGTACCATTCCAAACGGTTAATGGTGGTGGGATTTCTTCTCTAGATTTCCTGAATTCCCTAACTTTATTGGATCTAGGTAATTGTCAAAGTAACCTCTAGCACTGACTGGATATTTTTGTGATGGACACTGTGATGTGCTGCCCAGACATCCCTTCAGAGATGAAGAATTTATTCCCCCAGCTACTGGGAATGCTGCCTACCAATAATTTTCTGTTCTCAACCACTTTCAGGTATGGTTTTAGCTAAAATAAAAATTTCACTCATGTAAGGTCCAACCAGGACAGTCCACATCCACTACCTGAATGACACAGGGAGTTTGTATCCTGGCCTGCTTACCTCAATTTGGGACAGTTCTGAAAAGCCATCCCTACAATAGAGGTCCTCAGGATATCAGCCAAGGACTTCAGTATTACAGTTCAGCCTCCTCTATCCAGTCATATTTCCATCCCCTCCTTTCTACCAGTGTTAATCCCAAGAACACTTCCTACTTAATACCCTGCGTTCTGATCTCCATCTCAGAGTCTGATTCCTGGTGAAGTCCAACTGCAACAATCATCTTTCTTTCTGTTGTGAATCAAACATTTGATCCGTTCTGGTCTCAACTTTTCAAAAAAAGATTCGGATGTATTCTTGGTTCACAGGTTCCACATTCTTTGAATGTCCTAAATAGAGAGACTAAAGATCTCTGCTTTTAAAGCTCACACTCTCCTTTGAGAAGAGATGTTTAAGGAGGAAGAACAGAAATACATGTACAATCAAACCAAACTTCAACAAGCAGTCTTTGCAGCTCAGAAGCCACTAAACTCATTAAGACTGTGGGGGTCTTTATAAGGTGGAAACTGTACTATTCAGGAAGATCTCTAGTTCCTTACACAGAACCATGAACAGAAAAGGTGTTTGGTAAACACTTGGTCAATGAATGAATGTATGCCTAGGTGTAAAGATGGACCAATCATGCAGTCCCCCAGGGTAGAGTTTCAGAGCCCTAGAACTGAAAATGACTAAGGATTAAGGGAATGAGTGGCATCAGGAAGGTCCATAAATGGGAGACAGAACACTGAATAAAATCAAGCTAGTCTTCCACTAAAGAAGAGTTCTGCAACTTTAATCACTCCTTAAATTTCTTTTCCCTTAATCACTTTTCACCACTCTCAGGTCCATTTAACCTACTAAAATACAGCAGCATATGATAGCCCCTGCTTTACTGTTGAATTACTTGTGGCATTGCTAAGAATTTGTGACATTAGAATATCACTAGCTAACTCCAAATTCTTTTTATAGTAATCCTCTTCCACAGCAGTTTAAATTGAAATTTGAAACACACAGGACTTGAATATTAAGCTGGGGAGGATGAACAGGAAGTGGTAAATGAATAACTACCTTATTAGATCATATTCTCATTTTATAATTCTTAGAACAAAGGCATCTGCAGCCACAAGACTTGTTACCTAGTAGTGTAGTTGTGCTGAAGCCAATAGTAATTGCAGCATGCTAAAAGCCTACTCAAATCCATCACAGGGAAGTATAAAGAAACCTCAGATACTTTAGGACTTATATTTTTTCTGGATAAACTATGATTTAATAAGGGAAGTTTTGAAAGTGATTAAAGGTATCAACTAATAAAATATTTTAAACAATGGTGTAAATGGATCAGTGTTCTTGTGATTAAAAATATAATCTATTTTCTTTTGTTTTCTTTTTTTTAAGAGAAAAGCCTTTAGAGAGCCTTTCAAGCTCCTAAATGTCTGACTAGGGTTTCAAATGACAATGGATGAGACAAGGAACCCCCTCCCTCACTTCACCATACTTATCCACATTCATTATTACACTAGACTGAACAAACTAATCCTGAATGCTCAACAGTATTATTAGTAGTGGCAGCTCTATTTGAAAGCTCTGACTTTTTCCCTAGTAATTATGTTTGATTACAGGTGGAAAAAAGTTTTCTTTAGTGTGTGTCTTTATAAAATCCACTGTGAATGTTAATCACATTTCATCTCATCTGAAGTATAAGCCATGTGTGTAGATGAAGTAGAATTCAGTATAAAGTGCTAAATAAAATAGGTAGGCACTTTTTGTTGACAACATTCAAAATTGATGCATGAGCTTACTCCAAAGTGTCCAGGTTATAGTAAAATGATTTATGGTTGAATGTTTCGAGCTTGCTCAAAGAATGTATGAGCAATAACTTACTCCAGTTTTTCATGCAGGGTACCATTTTTAATTATCTTCTAAGAGTACAATCTGTTTCTGAAATGGATTTTGGATGATGCTTAAAAATTGCCAACTTTTGGAAAGAAAAAAAAAAACCTATTAGCCAAATAATTCACCAATAAATGAATTGGTGCTTAAATTTTAGTAAACCATAATTCCAGAGGCTCGGTTGTTGACTATTACTCCTGGAGTAACTTAATTCAACAATGTTCCAAGTTTGCCCTATGCCCATACCCTTGCAGAATAACCTGTCTGCTACCTGAATTCATGTACCTGGAGGTGGAAGGAAATCATGTAAAAAGTCAATAATGAAAGGGGTTAAAAGCACTTTCAGAACCTGATTTTCCCCATTCCTTACCCTTGTGCTCAGAGCAATGGGAGGAGAGAAAGAAAAAGAGAATATGTACATGTCAAAGAAAACTATAAAAGGTTATCCACAGTTAGATAACCTCAGAAGGTGAAAGTTTTACACAGGTTATGGAACCACCCACTTCCATTCAGGAGTTAGTCACACTTATTTTGCATCCAAAATTAAACAATACAGTTGGAGGCATTGTGGAGGAGAGTCAAAAGTTAATACTTACCTACAAGCTGCCCAGGCAGTAAAAGGACTACTATTTAAAGATAGGAGAATGAAACTGACTGCTCAAAGGAAAAATTCACAAATACACACTTGGGGAAAATACTAATACAAGTGAATATGAATCAGAAAGTATATATTTTTGACAAATTGATGGGAAAGAAATAAATCACAAAATTCAGCTTTATTCAGAATGTATTTTCTCTTTTTTTCTTCCCAGCAAGCTAGAAGCATATGCCTCTTAGCAACTTCCTTGCCCTATGAGAACTCACCAGAAGTTCAGCTAAAAATGGGTCCATATGTATCATTGGCAATAAAGATTTTTCAATAGTGGCTGAAACTTGCTTGCATGCTTATAATTCAGAATTTAGCCAGGTTTATCGTTACACCTGATTATATAAAACTGTGTGTACTATTTAAAAGTCTCTGTCAGATTTATAAAATTAATTATAGCATAGGAATTCTTGCTAATGCAATGAGTGAATGACTAAATACGTGAATTTCTGCCTACATTTTTGGAAAACATTTTCCCTCGTGTTCTTGAAGCTTATTCTCTAATTTTATCTTGGCAAAGAGCTGGTAATAGAACGTAATCTATGAAGCTCTCACTCAAGAAAGTATTCCTTTTAAGTGGAGAGTTGAAAAACTTCACCTTTTCTCTTATTTTTTAAGTAAAAAAAATTTAGTATATTTTTCTTACCAACAAATGCACTCGTTTTTAGTGTATGAGTTAATGATACTTAGTGTATTTATAGAGTTGCGTAACTATCATCATAATCCAACTTTAGAATATTTCCATCTTTCCATAAAAAGATCCCTTGGGCCCATTTGCGACCCATAATCTACATTTTGTCTCTCTAGATTTATCTTTTATGGATACTATATATAAATGGAATCATATACGATGTGGGGTTTTGTGCCTGGCTCCTTTCATTTACCATAATGTTTTTGAGGTTCTTCCAAGACGTATCATACATATGACTGAATATTATTCCGTTTTATGTATATACCACATTTTGTTTAAGCACTCAAAAGTTGATGGATATTTTGTTTAGCTATTAATAAAAATTTGGTTATTATTAGCATTTGTGTACAAGTCTTTCTGTACACATATATATCCATTTCTCTTGAGTAGGTATCCCAGTGAAATTTTTGGATCATTTGATAGATCTATGTTTAACTTTTTAGGAAACTGCCAAACTATTTTCTAAACTGTGTGTACTATTTTACATTCCCATCAGAAATACATGAGAGTTCCAGTTTTTCCACATCATTTCCAATACTTATTCTCATCTGTCTTTCTGATTATAGCCACTCTAGTGGACGGGAAATGCTTATTTTATTTTGCATTTCCCTGTGGACAAATAATGTTGTGCATATCTCTTTCATGCTTATAGTACAGTGGTATATCTTTGTGGTAAGATGTCTATTCAAACCTGTTATCCATTTTTCATATCAGTCATACATACATACCAGATGTATAAAGGTACACTTGATTATATCCATGGCCACTGGTGATCAACTCAAACTTCAACCCCACTCCCTTCCCAGAGTTTAGGGGTAGGGTAGGCCTGAAAGTTCCAATCCTCTAATCAGATGGTTGGTTCCCCAGACAACTAGTTCCCATTCCTGTTTTATTCTAATGATGCAACTTTTGGTAGGCTCCTTGATACCTACATAATAAATCCTCCGTTAAAAAAAGAACAGAGTTCAGAGAGCTTACAGTTAACTAAATGCATTGGAGGTGCCAGAGACAATATGGATGGTCTGCACCCATTCCCACGTGGCCTTGCCCTGTGTATTTCTTTCACCTGATTGCTCATCTGTATTCATTGTAATATGCTTTATAATAAATGGATAAACATTAGAAAAGTGTGCCCATGTGTTCTGTGAGTCACTCTAGCAAATTGATGGAATATGAGTAGGGAATTGTGGGAACTCCTTAGTTTATATCTAGCTGGTCAGAAGCACAGGTCACAACCTGGAGCTTGTGATTGGCCTCTAAAGTGGGTGGTGTGTTATCTTGTGCTTAGCCTGTAAGGTCTGATGCTATTTCCAGGTAGTGTCAGAATTGAATTGAATAACAGGACATCCATCTAGTGTCCCCTGGAGAATGACTTAGTGGTGAGTGAGGATAAACCCACACATCTGGTATTGGAAGTGTTGCAGTTAAAAGGTATGTGATAGGGACTGGAGTGATGGCTCAGCAGTTACAGCACTTGCCAGGCATGCCCAAGGACATGGGTTCAAACCCCACAGAACCACGTACACAATGAAGTGTCACAGCAACAAAGGCTGCTTGAAAAACTAAATAAAATTGATTCTTTCTCTCTCAATGTCCCTCTCCCTCTTAAAAAAAAAGGGTATGGGATAATTGGGAAAACACTGCTTTTTTTCTGTGTCTTTAGACTTTCCATTCCTAGTTTGAGAGGTTTTTTCATTTTGTTTTTAGAAATGAGTGTTGAATATTGCCAAGTGCTTTTCTGTGTATACTGACATAATAATGTAGTTTTTGTCCTTTCCTCTATTAATATGATACATTGCATTACTTAATTTGGAGATAACACATCAATCTTGCAGTCCTGGGATGAATTTCACTTATCTTGGTGTATAGTACTTTTTATATGTTACTGGTTGTGATTTGCTACTATTTTGTCAAGGGTATTTGTGTTTATATCTATGAGTATATCAGTAGAGTTTTCTTTTCTTATAATATATTGTCTGATTTTGCTATTAGGATAGTGCTGCCCCTATTAAATGAGTTGGTTAGTATTTCCTTCCCCATGTTTTATGGAAAAAGTTGAAAATAATTGAGATTATTTCTTCTTTACATGTTTTGTAGAATTTCCTAATGAAATCATCTGGGCATGGGCTTTACTTTGTAGGAATATTCTTATTTACCAATTCAATTTGTTAACTAGTTCTAGTTCTCTGTATATTTTCTATATTTTCTTCCACTCATTTTTGCTAATTTGTGCCTTTCTATGAATGTATTCACCTAAACTGTATTTGTTGGGATTCAGTTGTTCATAAAATTGCCATACAATCCTGTTAAAAGGAGTGTTCTCTCTTTCATTCTCGAGTTTAGTATTGTGTGCCTTCTCTCCTTTTTTTAATTTAGTTGGTCTAATCCAGATTTGTCAATTTTGTTGATTGTTTCAAAGAGCCAAGTTTTGGTTCTGTTGATATTCTCCATTTTTTCTGTTTTCTGTTGCATAGCCTTCTTCTCTTATCTTTACTCTTTCCTTCCTTCTGCTGCCTTTTTATTTAGGTTTCTTTTCCCAATACTGGGGACTGAACCCAGAGCCTCACATGTGCTAGGCAAGCCTTCTACCGCTGAACTATATCGGCAGCCCACCTTTTTGTTTAGATTTCTTTCATTTTTCTATTTTCTTAAGGCAGAAGGTTAGGTTATTTATTTGAAATCTTCTATTCTAATATAGGCGTTTTCAGCTATAAATATCTCTCTCAGCACTGCTTTGACTGCATCCCATGAATTTTGATGTAGTGTGTTTTTGTTTTCATTCTGTTAAAAGCATTTTCAAATTTTTCCCGTGATTATCTCTTTGATGTATGGATTATATAAATGTCTGTTGTTTAAATTCCCAAATATTTGTGGACTTCTCAAATTTTCCTATGTCATTGATTTACAATTTGATTCCATTTTGGTTGTAGTGTAACATGAATTTCTGGCTGGATGTTATTATATTGCTTTTTCTAACCAGTAATGTGACCTCAGGCTAGCTACAATGTTGTTTGCCACTGAGATTGGTATTGTTTTTGACAGTTATCCAAGCATGAAATTTTCCAAGTTCTGCTCCAAATAAAGTCATCATTGTCTCAGGACTTCGGAGGTGCCATTTCTTGCAGCCTTTCCCACCTAGATAGAATTATGCAGTTAAGGTGAAGGAATTGGAGAAACCCCAGAAATTCTTACTGTTTTTATAGATGTTCATTAAATTTTCATGAATAAACACTTGAATTTAGTCTATGCCTTTAGTCAATATCCAGAGTTTTTAAATAGTTACTTTGATAATGTTTTCCTGTTTTATCATTGCCCTTTAGAAAGAGGATTTTTCCAATTCCTTAAACCCTTCCAGAAACCCTGCAAAATTTCAACTTTTAAAATCAATAAGATAGTCTAAAGGCCATAGGGCTTTGAGATATTTTGTGGCTTTAGTACACTTGGTCTTAAATATTACTAAATTCTTCAGGATTTTTAAAGAGTGGGTAAATTGGCCATGAAATTCTTTTTAGAATTCATTTAAGAAATAATAACCATTATTGCCACTTAATAAGGGTTTACTATGTGGCAGGCACTTAACATACCATATCCCATTCAATAGTAAAAACCACCTTGTAATATATTATAATTTCATTTTATACATGAGGAAAATGAGACTCTAAGTTTTCTGGGTAAGAGCTCACAATTAATAGGTCTTAGTGCTGGGATGTGAACCCAGAAATACTTGACTACAAAACTTTTCCTTTCTATATGCGATAGCAGAAAACAACATTACCAAACATGTTTCTCCCCAAGACAGAGCTACAGGCTACTCGATAAACCTTGGACAAAAAACAGCTTTAGATAATTAATAGGACTGGCATTTATCTACTTAGTGTGACATTAGAAGAATGAAAAACAATGCAATGTGAACTAAAATAACTTAATTTCTAGTGTCTGTAATTTCTTCTTTTTTGTTTGTTTTTTTATGAATGATTTTGGCCCTGCCTATTTCAGAAAACTTTAAATGACTTTGAAAAGTCTTTAAATGATTGTAAACATTTTGAGATTCAAACAACATTGAAGATCAGATGAATTCTCTCCAAGAAAAATGAAAAAAAAAACATGCACAGAATTTTGAATAATGTTTTAAAGAGTTCTTGGTCTCCAAACATCATAAAACCCAGTTTGAGAAATCCAGCTTTAATAACTGGGATGAAGCCTGGAGCAGCTGGTTGCCTGTAAAACACCTTTGTGAAATATCAGAAGTAGACAGCCACCTCTTTCAAATTCCCTTGTTCAGTAAGGAACCTGCCCAACTGTGCATGGTGGCCCTGGTAAAGACAGTGGAATTCCCAATGAAGATGTTAGGCTTCCTCTATTTTATTCTTATTTCTCAGTTAAATACTTGGTACACAATTGGTGTCCAATTATGTTTGATTCATGCATAATTAATTGCTAAAACATTCTATTCCAAAAATATATGTCTTAAAATGCAAATGGTCTAAGAAATATAACCTTGAGTTTTAAACTTAAAGAGCTAAATCCCTTATGCCAGTTCCTTTGCTAGAGGAAGGTTGCAATGTGAAATTTGGGAATTTCAAAACCGAAAAATTTACCCAGTCCAGAGTCAGGCAGGATCTCAATCTTTCTGAAGAAACTGGTAGATGAAGAGTGAAAGAATAACATGTTTGTGGATTGCCAAGGAATACGTAGGCCTCCACAGCTAAAAACAACACACCCTCAGCAGTGCTAGAACAACTTAGTATTTTCTACATCTCTGCAAGTTCATTTTGCTTCCATGGTAACTACTAATTTACATTGAGTCATAAAGAGCTTCCACAGGCAAGCGCTTAGAGAAAGGCAAATGGAAGCAAGAGGGTTCCGTACATTCAAAACTGATATAGTACAAGCACAGTAGTTAAAATGGTAGAAAAAGACACTAGAAAAGTTTTAACTGTATCCCATATACTCAAAAAGAAAAGTAAACACATGAAAGATGTTTTAAAAGGCAAAAATAAAGGTGGGGGTCGTGACATACAGCTGTAATCCTGGCAACTTGGTAGGTTGAGGAAGAAGGAACACAAGTTTAAAGCCAGCCTCCACATTTTGCAAGATCCTGTCTGAAAATAAAAAATAAAAAGGACTCAAAATATAGCAACAGTACAGTACCCCTGGGTTCAAGCCCCAATACTGAAAAAAAGGCCCAAATAAAACTTCAAGAGATGAAAATTAAAATGTATGAAATGAAAAATTTTACTTACCGAGATTAATGTCCATTGGATGCTGTAGAAGAAAAAGCTAGCAAACCTGAAAACATAGGAACAAAAATTATCCAAAGTGAGAGCGAGAGAGAGAGAAGAACTAAAGAATGATATTACCAGGGATAATGGACAAATAAATAATAATAATAAATAATAAAGGTCATTTCATAATGACAAGTTGTCAACCCATCCATCAAGACGGCATAGTGATCCTAAACATGTAAACACATACCTAATAACAGGATTACAAAATAAATGAAAAAACAACCTGATAGAACTGCAAAGAGAAATAGACAAGAGGGTCCTATTTTTCAAAAACACTTCTCTCAATAGTTGATAGAGCAACTGGACAGAAAATCAGCAAGAAAAAGGCCATCTACAAGCCAAGAAGAAAGACCTAGAACAAACTCTTTCCTTACATCCCTGAAGGATCCACTCCTGCCAACTCCTTGATATCAGACTCCCAAACTCCAAACCCATGAAGTAATTTATGTTCTTCAATCCACCAAATTTGTGATTCTTTGTTATGGCAACCCTAGAAAACAGACAGACAACACTAGAAAACTATACATCAATCTCCTTCATAAACATAGATTAAAAATTCTATACATGTAAAATTAGGGATTCAAGCACTATATCAAATATATATATATATATATATATATATATATATAATATTAGTGCTGCTTCATCACTTATTTTTCCATCTGACCTGAGTTACTTGAACCCAGTGCTACTCTATCACTTTTGGCCTCATCTCACAGACCCCAAACCCAACACATCCCACAGTTGCTGACCACAGTACCTAGTGGTCAATACTGGGGTCATATAAATAAGTTCCTCCTGTTTCATATTCGTTTCCTTTAAATTAGCCAATCTGGTATCCTGTTTCCAGGTGCCTCTCCACCTTGCGGAGTCTCTGCTCTTCTTCCTAAATAAATCCTACTCCTTTTACTCCTCAAAAAAAAATTTAGCCAATCCACACCCCCTGTAGAAAAGCCTACAGGATAGTATCCATGGACCTTAAAAAAGGCATAGTTACACAGTTTTTTCTCTCTCTCTCTTTCTCCCTCTCCCTCCCTCCTCCCAAACTATCTGCTTATTGAATATTCTGTTTTCTCTGGACTCCCACCTTCTCCCACAGTTCTGTGAGTAAAAAAGTGGTTTTTTAAAAACTTTCATGTGTACTACCTTCTCTGTGCCTTTTCTAACTGACACACCTAAACCTAACTCCTCCCAGTCATTGACTCTCCTAGAAAGAGGTGTCTTCGTAGGAAACAAAAAACTGAATACAGGTCAGGAAAGAGCCACAGGGCATCTGCTGGTATAAACAAGTTTCCTGTGAGAGGGACCCCTGCTCATGAGTTGAATACTAAGGCATTAAGCCACCTGCTAGGATTAAGAAGTATCCCCTAAAGGCACTCTGGAAACATCCATGACCACCTCCCCTGAAACCTCACTGAGGCAGGGCTAAAATTTATACCCACCCTCTAGAGAGACCCTAAGACCAACTCAGAGGAAAATATAATTTATATCATGACCAAGTAGACTTACATTAAAAACACAAAGTCAATTAAACATTTAAAAGTCAATGTAATTCATCTTAATTAACCAACAAAAAAAGAAAACAATTTTATAAGGTCATCTCAATATTCAAAAAAAGCATTTGAAAAAAATCCAACATTCATTTCTGACAAAACCTCTTAGCAAAGTAAGATACAAAAGCAAAAGCACAATCTATAAAAGAACACATTGGTAAAATGGACTTTCTCGGAATTAGAAAATGTTTTTTTCATTAGAACATTATAATTATACATAATATTTCAGTTCATTTTAACAAAATTATGCATAAAAGGAATTTGATTTCAATTCCCATCTCCACCCACACCTTTCCTCCCATGCTCTCTCCCACTTTTCTCCCTCTTCTACCAATCTTCCTTTCGCTCCTTTGTTAATTTTTGATTGATACTTTCTACATAGACATAAAGGTGAAATTCTCCATGGTACATTTATATATGTATGACATGAGTTTGTTAAATTCGTCCCACATTTTTCTCTTTCCCTTCCTTCCTACCTCTCATTCTCCTACTTGCGCTCCACTGATACTCCCTATATCGTTATGCTATCCTCTCCCTCACTGCCTTTCCCCCCTTGTCTTGTTCTAGCTTCCACATATGAAAGAAAACATTCAACCCTTAATTTTCTTAATCTGGCTTATTTCACTTAGCATGATTTTCTCCATTTTCACCCATTTACCAGCAAATGCCATTATTTAATTCTTCTTTATGACTGAATAAACCTCCATTGTGTATACATGCCATATTTTCTTGGTCCATTCATCTATTGACAAGCAGCTGGGTTAATTCCATGACTTGGGTATTGTGAATTGCACTGCTGTAAACACTGTAGTGGCTGTATTACTATAGTATGCTGATTTTAGTTCTTTTGGATAAACACTGAGGAGTGGGATAGTTGGTAGTTCCATTCCTAATTTTTTTTCAAAAATCTCCACACTCTGTCCAATGTGGTTTATACTAATTTGCACTCTTGCCAACAGTGTATGAGTGTACCTTACCCCCCACATCCTTGCCAGCATTTATCATTCATATTCTTTACAACTGATGTTCTGACTAGAATGAGATGAAATCTTTGTGTAGTTTTTTTTTCAGGACTGAGGACTGAACTCAGGGGCCTTGCACATGCTAGGCAAGCGCTCTGCCACTCAGCGAAATCCCCAATCCCCTTAGTGTAGTTTTGATTTACATTTCCATGATTGCTAGAGATGCTGAATATGTTTTCATATTTTTGGTTGTTTATGTTTCTTCTTTTTTATTAAGAAATTTATTTGTTGAACAATCAAACATGCTTCCAATGAAACAATATATTTGTATTCTGAAAATTAGGTATACTCCCTAGAACACCCCCTAATTACCCATCCTTATCCCTCCCCCCCTTCCCAGTACATCTCTATGAATGCCTTACCTTGTGTGTCACTACATCTTATCAGGGTTTAATACATGAGAGTTGACCATCTTTCACAATGGTCAGGGTTATCTCCAGCCTCCACAGATGAGTGGAGACATTCGACCCTTGGTTCTCTGGGTTATGCTGATTTCACTCAACATAATTTCTTCCATAGCCATCCATTTACCTTCAAAGGCTGCAATGTCATTGTTTCTAAATGCTGAGTAGAACTTCATGATATATGTACCACAGTTTTTGGATCCATTCATCCAGTGAAGGCATCTGGGTTGTTTCCATAATTTGCTATTGTAAATTGAGCTGCTATGAACATAGATTTTGCTGTGTCACTGTAATGTGCTTATTCCACATTCCATCAGTAAACTGCTTGAACTTATCTTTCTCCTTTTGCAAAATTTCTGTTTAGTTCTTTAGCCCATTTAATGATTGAATTATTTAGGGTTTTTTTTTTTTGCATTGAGTTTTTTGAGTTCTTTGTAATTAATTCCCTATCACAAGAGTAGCTGGCAAAGATTTACTCCCATTCTGCAGGCTTTCTTTTCACTCTCTTGTTTCCTTTGCTGTGCAAATTTTTTAAAAATTTGATGACATTCCATTTATTGAATTTTGGTTTTATTTCTTGAGCTTTAGATGTCTTGTTAAGGAAGTCAGTGACAGCTCCTATATGATGGGGTGTTGACCCTATGCTTTCTTCTAGCAGTTGCAAGGTCTGCAGTCCAATTCTGAAGTATTTGATCCATTTTGACTTGTGCATGGCACAAGATAGAGATCTAATTTCATTCTTCTACATGTGGATATCCAATTTTCCCAGCACCATTTGTAAAAAGGCTGTCTTTTCTCCAACACATATTTTTGGCACCTTTGTCAAGCATCACGTGGCTGTAAGTAAGAGGGTTTGTTTCTGTGTCTTCTATTCTATTCCATTGGTCATCATGTCTATCTTAATATCAACACCATGCTATTTTTGCTACTATAGCTCTGTTGCATATTTTGAGATCACATATTGTGATGCCACCTGCATCACTTTTCTTATTCAGAATTGCTTTGGATAGTCTGAATTTCTTATTCTTCCAAATAAATTTAAGGTCTACTGTTTCAAGTTCTATGAGGAATGTCATCTGTATTTTGATGGGGATTGCATTGAATATGTATATTGCTTTTGGTAGTATGGGCATTTTGACAATATTAATTCTGCCTATTCAAGAACATTGAAGGTCTTTCTATCTTTTGAGTTCTTCTACTATTTTTCTTCAATGTTCTGTAGTTTTCATTATAGATATCTTTTATCTCCTTCATGAGATTAATTTTCAGTTTGTTTATTTTTTAAGAGAGAGGGACAGTGAGACAGAGAAAGAGAGAAACAACTTTATTTAGTTTTTCACATGGCTTAGTTTCTCCAACACTTAGTTATGTACGTGGTGCTGGGGTTTGAATCCGGGTCCTTGTGCTTGCCAGGCAAGCACCGAAACCACTGAGCCACTGCTCCAGTCCCTGTTTGTTTGTTTTTGAGGATTTTGTTAAGGGGATGATTTTCTGGATTTCTTTCTCCACTGAATTACTATTCTAATATAGAAAAGTTGTTGATTTATGAGTGTTGATCTTGTATCCCACTACTTTGCTAAATTTATTTATCAGTTCTAGAGGACTTTTGGTGGAATTTTGGGAGGTCTTCCAGGTATAGGATCATGTCATCAGAAGTGAGATTTTGACTTCTTTTCCAATTTGTATCCCTTTTAATTTTTTTCTCTTGTGTGATTGCTCTGGCTAGAGTTTCAAGAACTATATTGAATAGAAGTGGTAAGAGTGGACATCTTTGTCTTGTTTCTTATCTTAGAGAAAAAGCTTTCAGATTTTCTCCATTCGGTATGGTATTGGCTTCAGGTTTGTCATATATAGCCTTATAAAGTTAAGGTAAGTTGCTTCTAATTCTAGTTTCTCCAGTGTTTTTAGCTGTATTTTATCAAAGGCATTTTCTCCATCTATTGAGATGATCATATGGTTCTTGTTTTTAATTCTACTTATGTATTTTGTAAGAGAGGAGAGGGACACTGAGAGAGAGAGAAAGAGAGAGAGAGAGAGAAAGAATCGATTTTAATTAGTTTTTCATGTGGCATTCGTTGCTCCGACACTTCATTGTGTATGTGGTGCTGGGGTTCAAACCAGTGTACTCAAGCATGCCAGGCAAACACCATAACCACTGAGCTACCACTCCAGACAGTGAATTACATTTATTGATTTGCCCATGTTGAATAAACTTTGCATCCCTGGGGTGAAGCCCTCTTGGTCATGGTGTATTATCTTCTTAATATGCTTTTGAATGAAGTTTGCTAGTTTTTTTTAGGGATTCTTACATCTATGTTCATCAGGGAGATTGGTCTGTAGTTTTCTTTCCTAGATGGGTCTTTGGTTTTGGTATCAAGACTATACTGAATTCATAGAATGTGTTTGGAAGTGTTCCCTCCCTTTTGATTTCAAGGAATAATATGAGAAAGACTGGTGTTGGTTCTTTTTGTTTTTTAAGAGAAGCACAGTGAGAGAGAGAGAGAGAGAGAATCAATTTTTATTGAGTTTTGTACATGGCTTTCGTTGCTGTGACACTTGGTTGTGTATGTGGGTTGCTGGAGTTTGAACCCGTGTACTTGAGCATGCCAGGCAAGCGCCATAACCACCGAGCCACCGCTCCAGCCCCAGTGTTGGTTCTTCTTTAAAGGTCTGGTAGAATGCAGCTGAGAATCCATCTGGTCCTGAGCTTTTCTTTTTTGGTAAACTTTCAATTGCTGTTTCAATTTCATTACTTGATATTGGTCTATTTAGGTTTTCTACACTTCCTGGTTCAATTTGGGCAAGTCACATGTGTCTAGAAATTTTTCAGTGTCTTCCGGACTTACTTCTATCTCCATGTTCTCTTCTATCCTGTTGTTGTTTGGTTTCTTGATGTTGTTCCAGAGTTCCTGTGTATTTTGATCATGTTTTAATATTTTTGAGCTTTATTGTATTCTGTGTACTCAAATTCATGTATCCTGTCTTCAAGGGCTGAGGTTCTATCTTGAGGCACTGAAGTTCTATTTTCAATCCCAGCTAATCTGTTTGTGATGTTTTCAGATGAATTTTTAATTTGATTTATTGTGTCTTTCATATCCAGGAGTTTTGATTGGTTCCTTCTCAATATTTCTATTTCTTTATTGAAATGGTCTTTCATCTCCTGTATTTGCTCTCTTAATTCATTCCTTAGATCTTTTGGTTCATTGGATATTTTAATAATCAGTTTTAAAAAATCTTTCTCTGGAATTTCATCCTCTTCCATATCTGTGGGATTTTTTGTCAGGGAATTGTGAGTTTTAGGGAAAAAATTTCTTTGCCTGTTTTCTCATGTTTTCAGAGGTCCTGAACTTGCACATCAGTTGAGATGGATTCTTCTTCCTATTTTATATATGTGTCCTTATGTGTGTGCTTTCTTTTTTATTGTAGGATTTCTCTCTGTTTTTGAAATAGAGCAGATGTTAAGTGATGGGACCAGAACTGCCCCTCTGATTGTTTCTCTTTGATCCTGGTTTTTTGGTTTGGGGGTATTTTTCTCCCTAATTCTATGAGTTGAAGTAATGTTTAGGCTCATGTGTCACTAGATCATGTGTGGGATGAGATACACTCTTGCTTGGCTGAGTTATGGGTGTTACTTGACAGCAGAATCTCCATTCTGAAGTCTGAAAGTGTCCCAATCACTTTCTAGCCCCTCTTAGAAGAAGCAGAGAGCCAGATGTAGCACTGATGTCAGCAACAGATGTATAATTTTGAGATAAATGTCCAGTGCCTACCTTGATATCTATAACACGTTTACGACATCTATAGGAATGGTGGGGTCAGCACTTAACATAAGTACCAGCAATACAAAACGGTGGACTAGATCAGGCATTCAAGTATCTACTATGTCATCCACTGCATTAATAATCGTGACAACATGAATGGGATAAGAATTAGATACACACCCACACACACCCACATACACACAAAATCACCCATAATGGGAAAAAAGAGTAAAAAAAAAGTAATACAATATGATTAAATGAGGTTTGAAGAAAATTTTTAAATAGTTAAAATTTAGAAAGAAAATAAATTAAAATATGAGTATGGGAACTGGAGCAGTGGCTCAGAAGTTCGACTACTTGCCTGGCATGCACAAGGATCCAGGTTCAAAACCCAGCACCACATACACATTTAAGTATTGGAAAAATAAATGATAGATGAAAAAATAAATAAAACTGATTACTTCTTTCTTTCTCTCTCTCTTAAAAAATAGCAGTATGAAGAAAAGAAAAGAAAAAAGTGAGAAAAGTAAAGAAGAAAAAATACATTGCTGAGAAATAAAGGGCTTCTTTCTGCTCAGGTGGTCAAAACTGTTGGCAGGGATGGATTTTCATTCTTTGTATTTGTTTTTGGCTTTGTAACCCTTATGTTGAAGGTTGGGGTTGTTAAGCCCAATGCCTTTGTGTTCCTCACTTAGCTGCCAGTCGTTGTGGCTAGGCGGCTCAGCTGGTTGTAGTAGATCTCAGCTTCCAGTCTCCCCATATATAGTGGGGTAGCACAATTTGGATATTGCAGAGTTCTGAATTGAAGATTGCTATCATTGGAGTTTAGTATAGACTGAACTTTGGAGCTGTGTAGGTGGGTGTTTGATAATTGATCCATGCCCCGCATTGCTGGGGTGATGCCAGTCTCTGCAAGACCTCTAGATCTCTAAGATCTCCAGTAATATCCACTTCTATGGAATGGGGGCAAAACCTCCTCAGGTTTCCTCTTCACTGCTATGCATGCAAAATACAAAGTACCTGCCCTGTAGTGCAGATGCTTTTGTGCAGCTGCTGTAGCACCAGCAATAAGGGGAGATTTCTCTTTTGGGATTCAGTTCCTGAATGGTCCAGGCAAAATTTTCTTAGAATCTATTTCAGTCTCTCTGGTTCAGGCACCTTCTGGGAATGTTTTGGTCAGCTGCATGCAGGAGTTCCCAATCTTAACTCTCACATTCAGACAAAATAGAATAGGAAAACAAATTCCCAATACATTTGAGCAAAGGATTTAAACAGATCAAAGAAGATAGATGAAGGCAAAGAAACAAATGAAAAATTATTAGGGAAATGCAAATTATAGCCACAGTGGGATATCACTACATACTTATTAGAATAGCCAAAAACCACAAGAATGATTATAATACTGACAATGATGTAGAACAACAGATCCTTCAAACATCAATGATCACAATGTAAAATGGTACAAACACTTTGGAAAACAGTTTGACAGTTTCTTCAAAAGTTAAGCATACCACCTACCTATTTGCCCAAGAGAAATGAAAACACATCTATAAAAAGACTGGCACATGAATGTTCAAATTGGATTTGGTTATAATAGCCAAAAAACAACCCAATTCTTCAGCTGGTAAATGGATAAATATACCATGGTATATGCACTCAATAGAATACTGCTCAGCAGTATAAAGGAATGAACTATTAACACAAACAACAATATGGAAGAATTTCAAAATAATTATGATTCATGAAACGAATCAAGCAAAAAAATGCATAGTTTATAATCCATTTACATAAAGCTTTAGTAAAAGTGCACTAATCAATGGTGAAAGAAAGCAGGTCAGTGACTGTCTGAGAATTATGTAAAAGTCAAAGAGATGTGGAAGGAATGGATTACAAAGTGAAAAGAGAAAAATTTAGGGGGAGAGGGACTTATTATTGTTGTTGTTGTTGTTATTATTATTATTTTTATTTTGTAGTGCTGGTGATCAAACTCAGGGCCTCACACATACTAGGCAAGAGCTCCACCACTGAACTACATCCCCAGCCCAACGTGTTCATTATCTTGATTTTGGTGATGGTGTCACAGGTATGAAGAATTGACACTTGAAGTATATGTAGATTTGTATATATAAATAGATCTTCCTTAAGCTGTTTTTACAAAAACCAAAAAAAAAATGACATTGAACATTTGAATGGAGGGAAGAAAGAGCCTGCTGGTGTGGCCATGCAACAAAGAAAACATCTACGGTTTATTTTAGTAGAGGTAAATTTCAAAACATTTGCAACTATCACAATAGAAAAAAAGTAAATTCTACATTTAATTTTAATGTCTATTAATGTAATTTGTATTAAAAATCATTTTTATAGAAGCTTGTTTGATTGTTCAACAAATAAATTTCTGAATAAAATAAATTAATTAGAAAAAAAGAATCATCTGGGGGCTGGAGTGGTGGCTCAGCAGTCACAGTGCTTGCCTGGCATGCACAAGGACACAAGTTTGAACCCCAGCTCCACATACACAATGAAATGTCAGACAGAGCCATGAAAGCCACATGAAAAACTAAATAAAAATGGACTCTATTTCTCACTGTCCCTCTCTCTTTTTTAAAAAAAAGTATCATCTGAAATTTACATCCCTTTATAAATCTAGTATGATGAACTCTACATGGAAAAACATGCCTCTTAGAAAATCTAGATTTACAAGTGGTTCACATTTTGCCCCTAAACCATCTGGAACCCTATCTTTATGGCATGATTAGTTAAGAATGGAAGGGTTTTGTGTTTTTTTTTTAAGAGAGAATTTTATTTTTTTTCATCTGGCCCTTGCTTTGCCAACACTTAGTTGTGTATGTGGTGCTGGGGTTTGAACCTGGGTCCTTGCACATGCCAGGAAACCACCGTAACCATTGAGACACCGCTCCAGCCCTAGAAGGCTTTTTTTTTCCCCAGATGTTTATTGGGATTTGTTGCTCTCGGGCCAATTTCACCTGCGCTGCCATGATGAGGGCAGGCATGGGAAGTGGCGGCCGGCCAGAATGGCAGGCAGGGAAAATGGCGCAGGACCTCCGCCAAGCAGCAGAAGGCTTTTTTAAGAAGGGAAGATTTGAAAGTACCTTCCCTGAGGGACCAGCCATATTTTTTAAGTTGGGCCAGATTAAACTCTTAGTGTTCTAAGTTCTGAGTGCTTTCACACACTATCCCTTTGAAGCAATTATCATCATACCTATTTTGCAGATAAAACTGATGCATAGGAATAATAATTTCCCCTGGCTCACCCTTTGCACCAGAGGTCAATAAGGCTCTGCTATATATAGGCTAGATTATAAAGTCAAAGATATTCATAGAAAGAAAGTAGGAATTAATCATTATTAAGGACCAGGTCATCATGACCCATTTAATTATGATAAAAACTCTGAGGACAAATTTTTCATTCCTGACATACAGATGGGAAAAACAAGCCAGAAATGGAGCATTGCTAGTGAGTCACTGAGGAGATAGGGGTGAATTTTAAAGATGATGACACCATAAACAAGCCTAGGCAAATGAAATTCAGAAGCAGATGGGTACTAGAAAGATGACAGAGGTGTATATGCTGGAGCCTAGAGACAATTTTCAGAACAGGTAATTCTTTACTGTACCTACCCTTTATTTCCATTGAAGTCCCTTAAAGCCATCCTCCTCTCTCTCTCTCTCTCTCTCTCTCTCTGTGTGTGTGTGTGTGTGTGTGTGTGTGTGTGTATTGTGCCTGAGATTGAATCCAAGACCTGAGCATGCAAAGCACATGCTCTATCACTGAGCTATATCCTCACCCCTTCTTCCTCTATTTCTTCAGAGAATGGTGGCCGTTTCTAGCAATGTTTCAATTAGATTCATAAATAAATCTGTGATTGGGCCTGGATTAGCCTTCACTTTCTTCTGTTAGTCCTTTGCTACAGAACTATCTTAAACTCCAGAACAGAGATACCTGTGTTTAATATTCACACTATCCACACTATCCCAAGATAAAGTATGTGGATGCAGGAATTCAAGTATTTTGGCTTTCTTTAATGTCTGCTCAGACACATGGAAAGAAATGAAATCTTTGAAAATATCCCAAGAGAATTTTACCTCAGCATTTCTTAAGTTGGAAGATCAAAAGCTTTATTTCCAAAATGATAGTCTTTGGTTAGTCACGGTTACTTATAACAAATTAAAGGATGTTAGTTACCTATATAGGATTTTATTCACCAGAAAAGGATTTTGAAGCAAAAATAAAGCTCTATGGGTCCAGTTTTGCTGATCATTAGAAGCACACCCACATACTGCAGAAATTGACATCATAAGAAAATCATCTTATAAAGCTTCAAATTGTAATTTTTTAAAAGTGAAACTGTGAAAATATTTAATGACAAGGAGGAAAGTTCATGATCCACTTGTTATGTGAAAATAGTGAGTTATAGGACAACAGGTGCTACAGATCATTAGCTCATTTTTGAGGTATGTATTCTCTTTT
>PVKS010028778.1:0-26036 GCA_004027875.1 Aplodontia rufa
GCAAAGACTTTCTCAACATGTCTCCTAAAGTGAAGCAAATAAAGTCAGAAATCAGGGAATGAGATATCATAAAGCTAAAAAGCTTTTGCACTGCCAAGGAAATAACCAAATTGTCAAGAGGCTTCCTATAGAATGAGAGACAATCATGGCCTGTGATTCTTCTGACAGGGGTCTCATATCCAGAACCTACAAAATCCTCAAAAATCTCAACCTCAAAAACACTAACAATCCATCAATAAATGGGCTAAAGAGCTAAATAGAAACTTCTCAACACAGGACCTTGAACGAGGCAATGAATACATGAGAAAGTGCTCTAATTCACTAGTAATCAGAGAAATGCAAGTGAAAACTACATTAAGATTTCACCTCACACTAGTCAGATTGGCAAAAATGAAGAAAATAAATAATAATAGATGATGGAGGGGTTGTGGAGAGATAGGCACACTAGCATACTGTTGGTGGAACTTCAGACTGATATAGCCCCTCTGGAAAGCAGTGTGGAGAATCCTCAAAAACTTAGGGATGAACCCACCATATGATCCTGCTTTTCCTCTCCTGGGTGTTTTTCCAGGGAATTTAGAATCAGCACATTCTAGCTACACAGCAAAATCAATGTTCATTGCAGCTCAATTTACAATAGCTGAATTATGGAAACAACCCAGATGCCCCTCACTGGATAAATGGATCCAAAAACTGTGCTATACCATGGAGTCCTACTCAGCAATTAGAAACAATGATATTGCAGGCTTTGAAGGTAAATGGATGGTAATGGAATAAATCATGTTGAGTGAAATAAGCATAACCCAGAGAACCAAGGGTCGAATGTCTTCACTCATCTGTAGAGGCTGGAGCTACACTCTGGCCAGTGTGAGAGGCAGTCAACTCTCAGGTATTAAACCCAGAAAAGGTGTAGTGACACACAGCCTAAGGCATTCGTAGAGATATATTGGGAAGGAGGGGGAGGGGTCAGGAGAGGGATAAGGGTGGGAAATTAGGGGGACTTTCAGGGACAAATTTAATTTTCAGAATATTGTTTCATTGGAAGCATTATTGATTATTCAACAAATAAATTTCTTAATAAAACAAAACAAAACAAAAAAGTATCTGCATAACACTTTTACTTAGCATGGGCTCTCAGGTAAGAATCTCCGGTCAGCCAGTGAGAGAGGGCCGGAGAAGTCCCGCCCAGGCGGGGCTGAGGTGTGCTTTTGTAGTTTGGAGTAGGTGGGGAAGGCATGAGGGTTCAGTGTCCTCCTGTGGTTGGCCTGGGACTCTGCTAATTGACAACAGGGGGGTGCGAGGCATCATTAGGGTTTTTCTGCCAGCGCCTGATTGGTTGTTCCTTCATGCCTGCAGGCTGTCTGATGCCCTACCCCCATCCACTCACCTGAAACCAACCTAACAACTAATAATTTGTATTATCTTACACTACTTGCTGAATACAGAGTTATGGTTATAATGAGAATATAGTAATTAAGCCGGGGGAACATCTTATAATTAATTATACTCACAAATACTTAAGAAGGCAAAAGTAGTCAACACAGGATAATTACTTCAGTTATAGCAAAACCACATCAGTCGTATAGCATTGGGCATAGGACAACATTTTTCATCCACATAGTTCAGACTGGCCTATTGTCTGTAAATCTGCAGCCTTTATCACCTGGTTGTAAGATGTCTTAGTCATTGAATGTGTCCCAAAATTCTGGTGGACACATAACAAGAAAGACAGGTTATCCCCTTCTTGATACTTGCCCCCAGTGGAGAGAACCACACAGCTATGAGATAAAAATCATCCCGAAAGGCAGAAAACCATGAACCTATGATGATCTAGTCATATGCAGGTATGCAAAAGTTCTGCATAGTAGATGACACTCACCCAGTGGTTAGTGGCCTAGGGTAGTACTTCTCCAGTCAGGCAGCTTGAATGATTTCAATCTCAATAGAACTTCTAAGAATTCGTTTGAAAATAGGAAAAATTAGTGGTGGGTAAGTAATACTTTTATATGTATACAAGAGATTTAAACTTTAACAAGAGCTTCATGACAAATCAGACTGCATTTAAGGCTTACTTACTATATAGCAGTTCCAATTCTGATTTGAATATTTCAGGTCAGTTTGCATAAAAACCAAATATTTGTTATGATATTTGTTATCCTAAATAACAAATATCATAAGCTTCCTATTTTTCTCTGGAAACCCTTTTGGTCCTTCCCTTTATGGATTCTGCTATATAATAATTTCCTTTGTAATTCATGACTGCTTCACAGGAGTTTCTGCCATTCTTTGTCTTTTTTAGAAAGTAGACCTTTGGTTGTTTTGGAAATGTAGTGAGGGAGACAAGCATTTTATTCCCTGTAAGACATTTTCCCAAATGAGGGCAATTTTTTTTCTCTTTCTCTTTTATATTCCTTTTGTTTATCCCCCAATACTTTCCTTTCCTTGAGGCTGAAAAGAGAAATATAGAGAGGAAGATATTTGCATAGGTAATAATTTTGCTCCAAGTAAGAGGTGTTTATGGAGAACTTGGCATGAACAACAAAAACATTATAGTTAAAGTATTTTATCCAAGTTTCACATTTAACATGAACTATAATATGTCATTTAGAATATAAACTGGAGTAATATTTGAAACATCTAGTGTGTGGTTTCAGGTTTTCACTGAGAAGCTGTGTAAACTTTAAATTCTTCTAAGTCAGAGGTTTCTCATCTGTAAACCAGAGAATATACTGTTTTTTCCAACTCCTGAAATATTTGTAACGTTCAAACATATATTATAGAATATGAGCTATATAGCAACATAATTAAATGTATAAAATTTTAATCATTCAATTAAAAAGGAAAATGTAAAAAATGCATTTACAAGTGAATCTAAAAAATAGTAAGGTAATGTACAAAATATAGAAATCCGCATAACTGATAAGTATATAAATAGATATTCATTTTTGTTAGTAATAAAATGCAAATAAACCAAAAGAGAGATAATTTTTGTGTGTAAAATTAATAAATATTTAAGATGTGTGTGAGACGGGGAGTAGTTAGAATGTTTGAGTCAATCAAGGGGAAAGCCAGTTCTTTTTCTTTTAAGGTCAATTTGACAACCCCAAGGCTACTAAGGAGAGTCTGGCAAGGTGGGTCCAGATGCTGACACTCCCTTCTGCTAAGGAAGGCGACACGTTCTTTCTATTGATGCCTGAGGTGCAAACTGAAGACTAGACTGGACCAGAATTTCCATGTCCCTGTCTTAGGTTTGGGGGAAGGGAGAAGATGAACAATTGAAAGGAGAACATCCTATAAAAAGGCAAACCTAAGTTCTTCAGCTCTGTCCCCTTCTCCACTTGGAGGGAAGTGCCTGCTCTTTTCCCTATGCTTTGCTTTGTCTTCTTATTTTCTCTTTCTTTCTTTCTTTCTTTTTTTTTGAAAGAGAGAGAGAGAGAGGGACAGTGAGAGAGAGAGAGAGAGAATCAATTTTACTTACGTTTTCAGGTTTGTTCCTCTGACACGTTATTGTGTACTAGGTGCTGGGGTTTGAACCCAGATACTTATGCATGCCAGGCAAGCACTGTCACAGCCAAGCCACTGCTCCAGAGCTTATTATTATTTTTTAAAAATAAAACCCATCTACTATGCTTGCCTTGGTGTCTCTTGGTTTCATTTTTAATTTCTGTCTCCAGGAGATGCTAACCTGACATCCCCAACTGGCATGATCAGGAAACCTCACATTTTTATAAACTGCTGTAAGGTATTAAAATTATAAATATTCCTCAAGGGCAGCTTCTAAATAAAGAATAAAATCTTAAAAATATTTGTACACTCTGATGAAATAATTTGATTTCTGAGATTTTTTCCCTAAGAGGAAATCAGAAATAGAAAGGATGAATATATAAATACATTCACTATAATATTATAAATAGATGCAAAAATTGGAAACTATGGGCTTGAGAAGTGGCTCAGTGTTAGAGCTCTTGCCTGGCATGTATGAAAACTTGGTTCAATCTCCAGCACCACATACACAACTAAATAGGGATAAAACAAATGAACAAACAAACAAAAGATGAAAAATAAATTTAACTCTCTCTTTCTTTCTCTCTCCCTTTCATGAAAAAATTGGAAACTACTTATGTGATTAATAATAAATTAAAATGTGCCATACATTTCATGTATGCCACCGCTCCCATTCTTGTTCCTCCATCACCACCTTTCTTTGTTCTTCCTCCTCCTCCTCCTCCTCCTCCTCCTCCTCCTCATTATTATTATTATTATTATTATTATTATTATTATTATTATTTTAGGGCCTGGCCTCATTCCCTTGAAAATATATCCTGTACATTTCTTTTTACTTCATTATCCCTATATATGATTACTTCAATCCTGACCTTTCCGTTACTCAAGTTCTAGATTTTTTTCTGCCACAGTAATTCAGTACCATGCTATCATGGTCAGCTCCTTCAAATAGTTTTTCTCAAACTGAAGTAGCTGATTTCACAAAAGACTATCCCAAGAAGTTCTTGGGTAATTTAAGAAAATAGTTTTCCAGATTTCCAGCCTTCATTCATTCTCAAGTTAATATACTTCAGGAGTGGAATTTACCATTAATTTGAGAATGAGTTTACCATTAGCATGTCATCCATCATATTTTCAATCATGCTCCACAGTTGCCTGACTCCTACTTATTTGCTGAATTAATGTCCTCTTTCTGATATAAGACATTACCACACACATGGTGTTGGTGAATTAAAGCAATGCATATTTATTATCTAATAGCTCTGGAGGTCAGGAGTCCATACTGGGTTTTGGAGAGCTGAAATCAAGGTGTTGGCAGAGTTGCATTCCTTCTGGAGACTGTACGTGAGGATCTACTCCCCTGCCTTTTTCAGCTTCTTTAGTCAGGCCCACTTCTTGGTTCATGGCCTCTTTCTCCAACTTCAACATCTTTATTGTAGCATCTTCCATTGCCTTCTCTGTATTTGAAACCCTTACCTCCCTCTCACAAGGACACTTGTGACTACATTCAGTCTACCCAGATAATCCAGGGTAATCTCCCTATTGTAAGATCCTTAGATTTTAATTAAATTACGTCTTAAAATCAATTTCTTCATGTGAGGTAACACATTCTCAAGTTACAGAGTTTAGGATAAGAACATATTGTGGGAGGAGAATTATTTGTTCTACTAATAAAATTACTTATCACAATGTGTGATGTACTTGAATGTTTTTATGTTTGAGAGTATTTTATCATCCTACTTATATTTCTGCAAAAAAATGTAATTCTTAAAAATATTTTCAGGGGTGGAGAGGTGGCTCAGTGGTAGAGCACTTACCTGGCATGCACTAGGATTGGCTTTCAAACCTCAGCACCGCATATGCCTCTACGTGTTGGAAAAAGAAATGATGAAAAAAAAAATAAAATAAATAAAATAAAAAAATAAAAAAAAAAAACATAAAATTTTTTTCCGTTTCTCTCTCTCTGTTTAAAAGTAGTTTCATGTATATAAATTAACTTTTGTAAGTGTATGTTGACTTTTCTGGTTATAATAAATGCAAATCTTGGTAGTAACCAATTGATCAAAACATCATAATTCTATCACAAATATTGTTAATTATTAAACCAAAATCTGCAAAGTTTTTTTTAACAAGCCATTTCTTAATAAGGTGGTAAGTTTTCTTAAAAATCATTATTTTAAGCATTGTTTATTGCTAGAATAGGAGGAGGTTTAGTGTCAAATCTATACCTATGTTTTTGTTTGTCTTTACAGTTTAAGCACTGAGGAAATTTATTCATGTATATAACTAAATTGTAATAGAGTGATGTTACATTAATTTTGCTCCATTATATGAACTTTAAAAAAATTATGTATTTGAAATCACATATAAACCTAATATTTGAAATAAATAATTTAAATGATTTATTATCCTTTCTTTGAAATCAGGAAACTGACTTTGTGGAAGTTTTGATCAATTGAGTATTACCAAGAATTACACAGCAGTTAAATCTAGCAAATTAATATAAATTTGGAAAAACTGATTCAGACATACATAAGTACAGAAAATTACAATTTTGTTGCATAGATATAAATAGGATGGTAAATAATAACCTTCAAATATAAAATGATGTATCACAATGATAAAATTCTGTGGGAGAAGTGAAATGGAAATGCAAATTAAATATGAAAAATAATGATGTAAAATATTAATCTGTTAATGAGAGACTTACATATTTTTGAAATGGGTGGTACATATTAAATTGCTAGAGCAAACATATTCCTTATATTACATTATTAAAGTTATACAAAGTTTTATCTTAAAATTTCAATATTTGCAACATGCTGAAAATTATATTATTTGCATCTACTTGTACTTTCTTTCTTTTTTTTGGCAGGGAGGAGTAAAAGGAGCAGGATTTATTTAGGAAGAAAAGCAGAGACTCCTCAAGGTGGAGGGGCACCTAGAAGGAAGATATCCTCTACTTGCACTTTCAATGAGGAAGTAAGTGTCAGCCTAAAACTTTTACCAGAAACTATATCTTTTCTAAAACCTTGCACCATTACTCTTTTTTTCCCAGTGAAACAATATATTTATATTCTGAAAATTAGATTTACCCACTAGAGCCCCCCCCCCAATTACCCACCCTTGTCCCTCACCACCTCCTTCCCAATACATCTCATGGCTTTGTAGTTGACTCTTTCAAGGTGTTGGGCTCCAATTATATTTTCCCATCATCAAGTCTCATAATGCATTGTTCACACAGCTTTACATTGACTTTAAGCCTCTTTTTCTTTTACTTTCTTCCTTACATATTTCTTAACATATGTCCTCAGTATCATATTCTTGGGAAAGATTCAATTTTGATAGCTCTGTACAAAAATGATGTTTCTAGGTGAATCTGCAACTCCCAGTTGATGGTAGCTAGAAAAAACAAGAGAGAGCGTGAGAGAGAGAGAGAAAGAAAGCAAATACTGACTGGTCTCATTTACATTAAGTAGCTATAGTAAATATTTATGGACTTAGTATGTCAAACAGAGGCAGGAGTTATAATACTGGAAAAACAAAATAAGATCTAGTGGTATGCTGTCTACAAGAAAATCATTTTAGTGTAAATATGAAGACAGGTTACAAAGAAAAAGATAAGGAAAGATATTCCACACAAAGATGATTATAAAAAAAGTTGGAGTGGTTTTATTAATATCATAGAAGTATAAAGAATTTTATCCAGAAAAGAGGGAGCCATTTCATAATGTAACAGAGTCAATTAATCAACAATATACAATAATCAAATGCTTATGCACCAATAAGTGAGTATAAAAGTGTGTGAAGGAAAACTGGTAGAACTCAAAGGAGAAGTAGGCAATTTCAGAATTACAGTGTAACATTTCAAAAATCCTTACTCAGTAATTGATAATGCAAACAAACAGAAAATCAGTAAAGATATAATAGGTTTGAACAATTTGATCAATTGATTTGAGTTAATTGACTTTTATTAAACATTCCACCCTATTTTTTATTTTTTCAAATATACATGAAGTGATCATTAAAATAGACCATATTTGAACCATAAAACAAGTCTCTGTAAAATTAAAAGTATTGTAATAATGCAGAGCATATTTTCTGACTGTAATAGATTTAAAATAAATACCACTAACAGAAGAATATCAAGAAAATTCCAAAATATTTTAAAATTAAGTCACATAGTTTTTAACACCCAATGGGTCATTTAATGAAAAAGGAAATGTAACATAACAGAAATTGTGAAATGCACCTAAATCAGAGCTTAGATGGAAATCTATAGTTTTAGATAATTAATCAGAAAATAATAAGGGCCTAACAACAATTATCTAAGTTTCCAATATATATAACTCTAGAAAATGAATGAATTAGACCTACAATAAGTACAACATAAAATAATAAAGATAAGCACAAAAAATATTGAAAACAATGAAATCAATAAAAACTATACTTATTTTCTTGACAATATTGATGAAATTGATAAGTGTCTGGTTAGACTAAGGAAGAACAAAGCAGAAAACATAAACTACAATATTAAGAGCAAAATAGGGAGTTTTACAGGTCCTAAATACATTAAAAAATATAACTATTATTAAATATTGTAGGTGATCTATTTAAAACCTTATATAAAAATCTTGAAAGGCACAGATTGCTGTAATTGACTCAAGAAGAAACTATATGCTTACTATTTTAGAAAATATCTCTAGGGTAAAAAGGATTCACAGGTGATTTGTATCAAACACTTATGGCAGAACTCATGCACATTCTGCACAATCTCTTTCAGATAACTCTGGAATGTAAGCTTTTTAACTTACGAGACAAGTATTACTCTAAGGTAAAACCCAAAGATAAAGACATTGCAAAAAATGAAAAAAAAAATGACCAACACACTACATAACTCTGTCCCTCATGGATATTAATGTAAATATTCTTAAATATTATAAGCAAATCTATGGCTATAAATTTGATAGATTAAAGGGTCAGAAAACTGTTCTCTAGATCAATTAAGTTCACTTTCTGTTTGTTTAATTAACATTTTATTGGAAAATGGCAACATTCATTATTATATTTATTGTTTATGGTTGCTTTAATGTTGTAACATCAGTCAAATAGTTATGACAGAGACATATGACCTACAGGCCTAACATATCTACTTATAGGAAAAGTTAGTTTATTCTGGACCTTTCTTCAGGGTTAGTTTTCAAATCAAACATTTTGAAACTATCCTTAAATATTCCCTTTCCCTCATACTCTATCCATTTTATCAGCAAATGTTTTAGCTATACCCTTTGAATATACCCAGAACTCAACTGTTTCTCAACATACCTGTGGCTAACCCTTCTGGGCCAGGCCTCTATTTGCTTTCTCCTTAGATTATTATGATTATTTTCATGTTTCATGTTGGTTTATTTGATTTCTTTATTACCCTCTACACTCTTTGCTAACCGCAGGGAGGAAAAACTAATTTATTTAAAATAAAAATATGACTGTATTACTCTTTGGCTCATAGCTCTCTTGTGTTTTCCCATTTTACCTGGAGTAAAACCAAAGTCTTTACACCGGCAAAAAAACAAAAGCAAAAACAAAAAGAGAAACCTAATATAATTTGTCCATCTACTTAGCAACTCTGCCTCCAACATCTGACAGCTATTATTTCCCACTTCAGCTAACCTCCTGATACTCTCTGGCTGACTCCTTCTGTACAGGGTTTTTGGTAGAAAGGCCATATTAATTATATTGATTCTGCCTAACCAAGAATGTGGAATGTTTTCCCATCTTCTCAGGTATTCTGCAGTTTGTTTTCTAAATGTTCAATAGTTTTCATTGCAAAGGTCTTTTATATCCTTTGTTAGATTACTGTCCAAGTATTTCTTTTTGAGGTTATTGTGAATGGGATGGATTTCTTGATTTCTTCTTCAGCAGAATTGCTGCTGGAGTATAGGAAAGTTTTTGATTCATGAGTGTTGATCTTGTAACTAGCTATTTTGCTAAATTTATTTATTAGCTCTAGACATTTTATAATAGAGCTTTTGGGGTCCTTGAGGTATAGGATCATGTAATCTGCAAATAGAGATAGCTTGACTTCCACTTTTCCTATTTGAATTCCTTTGATATCCTACTCTTGTCTTATAGCTCTTGCTAGGGTTTCATGGACTATCTTGAATAAGAATGGTGAGAATGGACAGCTTTGTCTCGTACCTACATTTAGTGGGAATGGTTTCAGACTTTCCCCATTAAGTATGATATTGGCTATGGTTTTGTTGTAAATGGCTATTACAAAAGTAAAGTATTTCTTTTGATCGCTATCTTCTCCAGAATTTTGAGCATGAATACATGTTGCATTTTATCAAAGGCCTTTTCTGCACCAATTGAGATGATAATGGTTTTTATCCTTAATTCTGTTTAAGTGATGAATTACATTTATTGATTTGCATATGTTGAACCATCCCTGCATTCCTGGAATGAAGCCCACTTTATTGTGATGTACTTTCTTTTTTATGTGTTTTTGGATGCATTTTGCTAGATTTTTGTTAAGCATTTTTGCTTATGTTAGCCTGCAGTTTTCCTTCTTGATATATCTTTATTGTGTTTTGGTATGAGGGTTATATTTGCCTCATAAAAAGGATGGGATATTTCTCTCCCTTTAAATTTCATGGAATAACTTACTAAGGAGGGGTGTTGATTCTTCTTTAAAGGTCTGGGCTTTTCTTTTTTTTTTTTTTTTTTTGGAAGA
This sequence comes from Aplodontia rufa, assembly GCA_004027875.1. Lineage (NCBI taxonomy): Eukaryota > Metazoa > Chordata > Mammalia > Rodentia > Aplodontiidae > Aplodontia > Aplodontia rufa. Next base: position 10,238 of record PVKS010028778.1, read on the forward strand.
CTTTTGAATTCTGTTTCAATTTCACTACCTAAGATTGGTTGGTTTAGATTTTCAATGTCCTCCTGTGTTAATTTGGGATTATCATATGTGTCTAGGTATTAGTTCATGTCTTCCAGATTATCAAATTTAGAAGAGTATAATTGTTCAAAATAAGTTCTGATAATCCTTTGAGTATTGGTTGAGTCAATGGTGAAGTCTCCATTTTCATCTTTGATTTTGTTGATTTGTCACTTCATTCTTTTTTTGGTGAAGATGGTTAGGGCTCTTTCAATTTTATTTATTTTTTCAAAGAACCATCTGTTTTCTTTGTTGATTCTTTTTATTTATTCTCAATTTCATTAATTTTATCTCTGATCTTGGTTATTTCCCACCTTCTGTTGTATTTGGGATTAGATTGTTTCTCTTTTTGTAGGGATTTGAGTTGGAGCATAAGTTTATTTATTTGGGCTCTCTCCTGATTTTTGAAGAAGGAACTCTGCACTATAAATTTACCTATTAAGAATGCTTTCATACTGTCCCAGAAACTTTGACATATTGTGTCATCATTCTCATTCAATTCCAATAATTTCTTGATCTTTGTTCTCATTTCATCTTTGATCCATTCTTCATATAAGAGGATATTATTCAATTTCCAAGTATTTATGTGTTTTCTGTTGTTTTTCCTTCTGCTAATTTCTAAGATCATACTGTAATAGTCTGACAGGATACATGGGATTATATCATCTATTTTGTATTTGCTAAGATTATCTTTGTGGACTAGGATATGATCTAATTTGGGAAAGGATCCTTGTGCTTCTGAGAAGATGGTAAACTCAGCTGATTTTGGATGGAATATTCTAATAATGTCTGTTAAGTCCAATTAATTAACAGAGTTGTTTAGGTTAGAGATATCTTTGTTGATTTTTTGCTTTGATGATCTGCCTATTATTGATAGTGGTGTATTAAAGTACTCCAGTTGAAATTGGTAAGTGGTTTAATGTTCTTGAGTATTTTTTCCACATTTATGAGAGAGTTGTAATTGGGGGCATAAATGTTAACTATTGTTATATCTTCTTAATGCAGTGTTCCTTTTACTATGATGTAATGACCTTCTTTATCCCTTCTGACTAATTTTTGGTCAAAATTAACTTGACAGATAGAAGTATCACAACACAGGCTTGTTTCCCGGGTTGTATGCCTAGTAGGTGTTTTGTGAACCTTTCACCTTCAATCTGTATCTATATTTGGTTTTAAGGTGTGTTTCTTGTGAGAAGAATATTAATGGATTTTATTTTTTGATCCAGTTTGCTAATCTGTGTCTTTTGATTGGGACTTTGAGTCCGTTTGTGTTGTTAGAATAGATATGTGATTCTTTGGCTGAAAATTTTCTTTCAATATTTGAAAAATATCATTCCATGCTCTCCTGGCCTTTATTGTCTGAGCTGAGAAATCCATAATGACCCTTATTGTCTGCCTCTTAATGTGATTTGATATTTTTCTCTTACTGCTTTTAAAATTCTTTCTTTGATTTGTTTTTCATTTTGTATATGATGTATGTTGGCAAGTTTCTTATTTGGTTAGGTCTATTAGTTGTTCTATAGGCCTCTTAAATTTGAATTTCTGGATCAATTCTGATATGGGGAAAATTTTCTTTGGCTATCTCATTGAAAAGTTTCTTTATGTTCTTCGTTTGTTGTTCTGTATTCTCTCCTCTCCCAATTACTCTGATGTTATTTCTTCTGATTCGTCCCATACTTCTTGGAAGTTCTGATCATACTCAGTAAGCTTTTTTTTTCTTGTCTATCCTTCTTGCATTCAAGATTACTCAGCCTGTCTTCATTATCTAATGCTTGTTCTTCAAGAGCTGAAGTTCTTTTTTCTACTGTTTACTTTGATATCAGCATCTTCCATTGAGCTTTTAATTTGGTTGATTGTGTTTTTCAATTCAAAGAGCTCTGCTATGTCCCTTTTCAAAGTGTCTAGCTGTTTATTAAAGTGGTCTCTCAGCTCCTGAAATTGCTCTCTTATTTCCTTCCTTAAGTCTTCTTTTTATTATTTGATTGTTTTAATAATCAGATTGTTGATATTTTTTTCTAGGTTTTCATCCAGGACCCTACCTGTAGACTCCTTGGCTGGAGAGTTGTGGGATTGAGTAGGAGAATTGCTTCCCTTTTTCTTAATTTTTCAGGGACTGGGGCCTGTGAGTCCTCTTTGGATACTTACTTTGGGCATATTGATGAGCTGTGGGAATTTATCTCTTTGATAAATTTGGTGCAATTTGGGAACTTTAAATTAACAGCAGGCTCCCCAATCTATGATTAATTGTTGGACTTTGTGATTTCTAATGCCTCACAGGATAAGGCAAAAGAGACAATATGAGCAGCCAATAGGTACAATAACCACTGATAAACTAGTTACTTTGCTTCTTCTGAAATTGTTACCATATTAATATGAGCAGAATGGTAGGTTTAGCAACTGTCTGGTTACAACACTATTAACCATCAAACTATAACTGGACTAAAAGCAACAAAGCATTATCAAATTTGGCAATCACATCAGATTTCCATTAATGCCCTTGGTAAGGATGAATAGACAATATAAAAACATAAAATAAACAGTGCTGAACTGGTTTATCTGTTCCTTTTGTAGTTGATGCACTATTCATTATCACCTATGGAAAGAAAGATGTGATTAACAATTATCTCCAAATGGAGAAATCTGATGTTAAGCTTACAAATATCTGAGAGTAAAGAACTGAGATAGGAAGATGGATAGTCTTGTGATCATAAAGCCAGAGCCCAGCAAGTATAGATATACCATAAGAATATTCTGATTACCAAAACTAAAACATCAAAATAAAAAAAAACAAAATAATAAAAAAAGAAGAAGGAGAAAAGGGGAGAGAAAGAGAGGGAGAGACTGGGGGAATGTCTTGGGGGGTGAGTGAAGAACAACAAGGTTTGGCTATTGATGGAGAATAGGAAAGGTGTGGGTAATACAGAAGTGGACTACTAGGGGACTTTATAGCCCTGTCCTCAGGTGGTGTGGAGAGTACTAATATTTACATTAAAACAAGTGTTCAAGGGAAAGGTAAGAAATAAGTAAGTAGAAAGTAGATATAGGTCCACAGCAAGAACAATTACTACAAACAAACACACACATGTAAAAAAAATAAAAATAAAAAAGAAAAAAAAATTCAAACTCTGATGTATTGACTTGAAGCAGCCTTGCTAATCACCAGTGAATTCTGACCGATTATTTTGGAATATTGGCCCAGATTCTGAGGCTTGGGACTTGGGAGAAGTCAGTAGGGTTTGCCCTCAGGCAACTCTTTCACTCCCGAGTCCAATTTTCTCTTATTTAACTGTCCTGCAGGGAATACTGGGTCCAGGATCTAGTCTCCCTGTCAGCTGCATTTGCCCTTGGGTCTTAGGGGGATCTGAGAAATGGAAATTAGGGTCTGGAATAGAGTTCCACCCACCTTGCCTATATGCTCAAAATGGCTGCAGCTTATGCTGCTTTGGGCTTGTAGCTGGGACAATGTTCTCACCTCCAGAGCAGAGATGCCATGGACTTGTCATAGAGCAGAGCCCTGTTAAGTACAGAGCAGAGCTCGTGTTTGCACTCTGCCCATTCACAGCAGAGTGTAGAATCCTGACAGGATTGTAGGGAAATATGCCTTAGATTCCCAGCTCTATTTCCCTGTCTGTTTGTCTGAAATCGCTACATTCTGACCTCCTCCTAGGTGAGAGGGGGAGTCTGTCCCCTTTTCTACAGCAGAGATGCCAAGGGGACCTGCTTTCACTCCAATACAGCTTTTTTAGGTGCAGTAGGTCTCTGCATAGCTGAAGGGATCAGACTGAGTAGATCAGCATCTTGCCCACAGCTGTCTTGATTGAGGGGCAAGGATGGTCCTTGGGACCAGCTGAATTAGTTCTGAATTAGTTCCTCTTTTCCACTTGCTACACTAAAGTCTGAGTCACTGATCTCCCACTGACCTGTGCTGTGTTCACTGAATCTTTTCCGGTGCACACATATTACAGGAAGGTAGCTTTTCAGCATTTCTTCCTTTCAGGTCAAGGAGAGTTCTCAGATGTGACTACCCTGTAATCCATCATTTTCCACCCTAAAATATTTAATATCAAGAAAATTATCAAGATAAACATGATAATATTTATAAATATGTATATATGTGGAAAGGATTTATATTCACCAATGTTATTTCTGTGAGAAAGAATATAAGTAATTTTAATTTTCTACAATAAGTGTTTATAATCTTATTAATAGAAAAATATATGACTGGGGCTGTAGTGGTGGCTTGGTGGTTACAGCACTTGCCCAGCATACACAAGTACACAGGTTCAAACCCTGGCACCTATATATAAAACTGAATGTCAGAGCAACAAAAATCATGTGAAAAACTCAATAAAAATTGATTCTCTCTCTCTCTCTCTCTCTCATTGTCCTTCTCTCTTAAAAAAAGAAAAAATACGTAATTAAAGTGCCATGGAGTTAACCGGAGAAGGTGGTTCATTGAGAGGACTCTTCCTCTTAATCCTCTGATGCATTTGAAACTCAGGACCCTGAAGACTTCAAATAGCAGGTATGTGTCCAGAGAAGCTATTCTATAAAGTATACTGCTAAGCATGTCCGTATGCCCATGGGCTGGAATGCAGGTTGAACACCATTTTATGAATTATCTCTCCTGCTTTTTAACCTGTTACTAAGCATCTAATTGTTCTGTCTTTCAGAGACATATACTCTTAATAATATAAAGCCACTTAAATTTAACAATTACCAAGCCACATTAAATTGATGAAGAACTTTAACAAGATTACCAATTTAACCACTTAAATATGTGAGTGGACTTTTCATATGTATGAAATTTGGGTTCATTATTTATGATTCAAATCCAGTTCTTCCTGTTTACATCATGACTCCAAGTAAACCCAAGTCTTAACACTAGGTGAATTGACTTTCACTTCTAAACATATGTAGGTAAAAAATTCACCAACCATGTTTAAACTAAATATTACCAACTAATTATTCTGCCCACTTTAGATAAACAAACACTAGGAAAACGAGGAACTGACCATGATTGAGAAATTTGATTTTCATTTTCTTTTCTCCAGAATCAGTGAACATTGTCTTTACAAACATTCAAAATTGGAAGAAAATGCATGTTCTAAACAGAGTGACAATTTTTTTAGACAAAATGAGTTTATTTCAAAGAAATATACTTTTGAGAGGAAATAATGGAGCTGTGTAATTTAAAAATTCCCTAACCACTAAAATGTTCATTAGCCTTCATTGTTTAGCATTCATTTCATTCCTAGTAGAGTCATTTAGACCCCTCAATAATTTGGTTCCATAAGATCTAGTATGAAAATTTATCACCAATTCATATTTGAATCAATACAAATGGGCATTTATTTACTACAGTTGCAGCTACAAAATCTGACATGACTCTAATGTTCCAGGAATTAGAATTTATATAATTTTTCTTGGAACACTCTTTCTTGATATAATCTTTCCATTATTTTCTAATTTTTTCTTTGAACATTTTCTACCCATTTCTTCCAACAAATTGCTCTCTGCTATGTAATCCCTCTACACCTTCCTATAGTCAAATGCCTGTAATTCTTGTTGTCTGTGTGTGCAGACAAATTCCCATGTCCTTCCTCCATGAGTCTCCGTTTCTCCATTGATTTTTGTGTCTATGGCTGAGGACAGGCTCCCAAGCAGAAGTATAAAATTAGTCAATTGTTAGAGGTAATGAAAATAAATAGGCTGGATTCCTTGTCCAATATTGATTCAGAACCCAATGAAGCTTTTGAAAACCTGCAGGAAATAAGGGGTAAGCACTTTGCCAACAGATTTGGAAGGGAGAAGTAACTTCCACTGGCATTTGGAACAGATGGCATCTTGAGCATGACAGATTTCCTACTACTCCAAGCAGAATCAATATCCAGTAGTGTGAAGTAAATTAACTGGCAGTTGGGTGAGAATTCTGCCTATTAGTTTGATTTAGGTATGGATCAATTTGCATAGTTTTGCCATGATACTTTGTTTCAGTTCATTTCTTGTGACCAGATTTAGCAGCATCTATCCCAAGGATTGTGTGATGACCAGCTCACTGACATAAATTTGAAAGTGGAAATATTTAAAAAGAAAAAGCAAATGAATTGAAGGAGACAAACTACACCTCCTTGTTAGCCTTCTTTCTCCCAAGGATATTCAGAGAAGACAATTTCTTGGGTTAGCACTTTTTAAAAAGGAAAGTTGCAAAGATGGGGCAAGGGGGAGGATGATGGAAAAGAAACCAATATTTGTCATGAGCTTACTTTATGTCTAGTGATTTCTAACTGGGATTTTAAAAATTGTTATTAAAGAACACATGGATAATAAGTGGCAAAGTCTGGCCTCAAAAATCCATGTTTGTCTTAGTCCAAAAGCCATGCTTTTTATTTTCATATACTTTCTGTTGATGGTCAGTCAGTCATCAGCTTTTAGCTCTTTCTTTCTGTGGGACCACTCACTTGAACCCATTCTTAAAGGTTTTTCTACTCAAGAAGTTCTTTGATTTTTTATCCAGGCTACTGATGTATTATACTCATTGAATATAAGAACTGATTGTATTTTAACTAGAAAAGAATTAATGCAGAGAAAGGAATTCCTAATGCTGAATTAGCAGGCATGGTTTCATTTACAAACTTATGCAACAACTGTTTACTAAGCCAGCACCAAAGACACTGCTAATCACTGGGAAAACAGCAGCAAGTGAAAAATGACACAGGTCTTGTTTCATGGAGCATTGACCATGATGGAGGACACATAAAACAATGAAATGATGACACAAATTTATGCAAAATTCTATTTTGAGAGTGATGTGAAAGAAAGATAAAGAATTCCTGGGTTAATGAAGGTATAGGTCATAGTTTGGGTTCCCAAGGAAGTAGACTTCCAAGAGAAATCAGTGCATAGGAGGTTTATTAGGGAATATTCTAGAGAGCAATGCTAGAGGAAGGAAAAAGAAGGGAAGAAGATTCAGCAGTGGGAGAATTTGGCTTAATGCAGGCTCAGTGAAGGCCTTAGCTGACCTATCAGGAACATTGTTCCTGGGATGATCCTTCAGAGTCGCCTCCAATTGGGATAACAGCTAGGTCTTCCTATTCTATTTGGTCGTTGGATTTGTGCTGCTTTAGAAGAGTTTTGAGGACAGAGTACAAGGTATGAAAATGGACATGACTTTTACCTAAAAATTTGGCTTTGACAGAAAAGAAGAGCATGGAGTAGCTTGTGGGCTATGAGGGCACAGTGGACATTTTTTTTTCAATAGAATAATCTGAAACATGGTATTCTGTGAAGAAGAAGAGGCTGAGGGAGCTGCTTCTGGGTATGATTTTTTATCAGAAATACCAGCATCCCACTCCCAAAACAATCTCTGTTTAAGACCTCTCTTGTTTTTTAGTTTGGGTATATATGAGTATGGTACACCTAGATTAAGAATTGTAAACTTTTTACTTAAAGATTGCACTTACTACATTTTATTCAACATATTTACTAGGAACTTTACTTCATCAAAGTAGGAAGATGGTTAAACATAGAACACTGTGCCACAGTCTGGCATGAGATAAAAGACAGAAAGGATATTGGCATAGAATATTGGTACAACCATCTCAGTGCCTGGAACGGGTTCTTGCAATATTATATAAGATATGATTATTCATTGATCCAGAAATGGCATTATCTTCCTCTGATCAAAGTACTGGAAATTTATTTGGTATAATTTGAACCAGTAGGTATGGCTGTTCCCAAAAGAGAGGTGCTCCAGATATGAAAGCTGCTGGTAATGGGAAGAGGGAAGTACTCCAGACAGGAAGGCCTGGGATTCTGCCTGTCAATGATATTTATACATCCAGAATACCAAGGTGGGAAACATGAATTATAAACTACATTACCATATTTAACTTTTTCAATGATCTTATTTGACAATTACTACTGTTATCATTCCCATTTTAGAGTTAAAGAGACCAAGGCCCAGAGAAGAGAACTACTGTAGTCTGAATATGTATGCCTTCTTCAAAATTTGCATGTTGAAATCTTAACCTCCAAGGTGATGTTGTTAGGAGGTAAGGGTCTTCTCCAGGTCAGCAGGCCATAGGAAGGATCCCTCATGAATGTAATTAGAGGCCTCATGAACGAAATCCAATATGAGCCCCTTTCCCTTTCCCTCCTGTTGTATGGTGAGAATGTACCATATACAAACCAAGAATTTCCTTCCCCTTGATCTTGGACTTCACTGCTTTCACAACTATGAGAAATAAGCTACTCAGTGTATTTTTTTGTCATAACATCCTGACCAAGCTTAAACAGTAATGAACTTGCCCAAGATCACACATGGAAATAAATTTCAAACTCAATCATTCAGGCCCTATAGTCTGCTTACAATTGTGAAATTATTTTTTCCTCTTAAAATGTTCCTTACATATCATAGAGTGTACTATCTTTAGTGGCAGAGGTTGTAGTTTCAGGCTTGAGGAAAGGGTTCTCATGAGCTGCCCACACATTTATCTTGGCATTGTTTGCAGTAAGAAATGAGATATAATTTACCGCAAGAGAGAAGAGACAGACTATATGAATATGATCCAAGGATGAAGTCTTACAGCAGTGTCTCTTCCTTTGATAATTTTCAGATAAACACCATGAATTCTAGCTCTGATGTTAGAAAAAGTGAACTGCAAGAAAATGTGAGCCAGTATTCTGCAGTTTCTCTGAGACTGTGCAAGTGTAAGGCAACCCAGATACCTGATGGTAGTACCGGCGGGGGCATCTCTCTCCTTGTTTCTACTATCTCTGCTGTGGTTGCCAGGTCTTGAATGCTAATGCATGTGGCTGGGGCAGAGAGGAGGCTTTCAGCTTTTGGATGTCTTGCGAGTTTAGTGGTAGCAGAGCAAGGAGATAGTGGCTTTGGTCATGGCAGCATGTGTCTTGTAGCAGCTTCATAGACTCTGTGTGAACTTCCTATCATTTGAGGAAACTTCATTGTGAATTTCCAGGCATGAGAAAATTTGGCAGATGTTCTGGGAACTGGAACAAAGCAGAGGGAAAATGCTACAAACCATGTGTGTGAGTTATGAAGTTATTTTATCTCAGTTCCAAATTCACCCTTCTGTTTCACATTGTAATGCTGGACAGCAACTCTGAAATCACAAGTCATCTTCCAGGTGGCTCCACATGAGACTCAGCCAATGACATCCACTAGAGGGAGACTGCAGGATAGAAGGGAAGAGACTTGCTCCTTCCAGTTTGCTTCCTGGGAACCTTATTCCTTTTTGTTCTTGGGAGTGTTGCTCCAGTCTCACTTTTTACATGGTAAACAGCAGCATTTTCCTATAGAGGCAGAGGTATCCAGTTTGAAGATTGCTAGCAGTTGAAGAAAAAGCTTCTTTGCCTTGTCTTTAGAGATCTCTTCCCAGTTCCATGAGGACTTCTTCTAAGCTCTGATACCAGCCAGTCAGCAGTTCTTCCTAAGATATCTGAGTTTCTGTTTCACAAGGTCCCTTCTAAGTTGCAATACTTTCAATTCCTTCCATTTGTTTCCTGCCACCTTTTGCAAGTACTGCCCCTATTACACTTCAAAGATCTTATCTTTTCATATACCTAGCTAACAACTCTTTATGTAGTTGGCATGTGTTTATTTTAATTTTATCTGCTCAAATAACTGATGAGGTTTCTGTCTCTTGCCTGGATCTTGGTGGTGTATTTACCATGTGTATTTATGACAATATATTAAACCCTTGGGTGGGAAGGACACTGCCACAATTACTTGTGGGTAGGATTCCCTTCTATGGGGTGTTCACCATAACATGGAAGCTTGCTTCTCTATGGCTGTCAGGAGTTTCTCTCTGGCTTCCATTTTCTTCCATGATGAAGGGTCTGGTCCTTTGTATAGACTTACCTGTTTAGGTCAGGCTGACTTCAATTAATCTTTCTTTTGATTAATCAATGTTGACTTATGTAGGTCCCTAATCACATTTGCAAAAATACTATCATCTTTGTTACAAAAGTAACCCAATCATTGGAATGAAGTCTGCCATATTCACAGACCTACTTGTATTCAAAGGAGGAGTTTATACCATGTGTTCACACCAGGAAGTTGGAAACTTAAGGACTGCCTTAGAATATTGCCTACTAGGGAGTTCATGTGCACTTACCAATCTAGATGGTTTAAGCTTCCTGAACTCTAAATATACTTAGGATTATCAGAGTATGGTTAATTTGTATGTCTTTCATTTGACTGTGTAGATTGGAAGCCACTCTAATCCAGATGACCCTGTTTTCTGCTTCTCCCCAGAGTAGACTACAACTGCTCTGAAAAATTGCAAGACTGTGCTGAGCAGACTGCTCTGGCGACTGATGCACACACTGTCCCATTTGAACACTAGTTAAAATGACTTTTGCAATGACATTGTTAAACTGAGTTGAAACTGAAATGTTGCTGCATGTCATACTCTCACATGTGGCAGAAGCACAGGATGAGTGATTACCTGAAGAGCCAGCATAGGTTTTTGTACCTTATACAAGCATACAGTATACATTCATTGCAATCTGTTGTCCAACCAGATGCATACCTTCTGTCACTACTATGGGTTTCCTGACCAATATCTTACAGTAGGTATGCAGCACATATTTTTTTTCTTATTGATTTTTTCATTGGTACATTATAGTTGTACATAATTATGGGATTTGTTGCCACATATTCATAGATGCATGCAATATAGCAATGCAATTTGATCAATATCCCCCCTGCACCCCCACTCCCTCCTCCCATAGCTTAGGCTGTTGCCTCTCTTTCTGGGTCATATATATTTTCTAAAATACCCAAGTAAAGTGACTTAATTTTTACACTATGAAGTACATTTTTATATACATGATAATGGTACATCACTGTATATACTATTGTCATGGAGTAGATATTTTAAAAAATTAAACCAAATTGCCTTTTCAGAATGTGCCTGAGTTAGCAAAGACAAAATTTCAATTCCCATAATCCTGAATTCCCCAAACCTGCCTTTAAAATGTCTATTAAATGCACAAAAACAGCAAACTCCTTTTTGTCCAGCTAGTTGTCATTCTCACTAAAGTGGCCTCCGTATTTTTAGAAATGGTGCTCATTTGTCAAGTAGGAAGAGCTGCAAGTATTCAGTGTGCTGTTCACAACAGTAAACAATTTACTTCTAGTCATCCAGATCCCAAAAATAATAATTTAAAAAATGACTGAATAGCTCTGCAGTGAATTGCTGAAGATGTTTTATTTCCATGGTGTATATGAGTAATCTGATACCCAGAAAAAAAAAATACAACAACAGCATTGCTTTCCTTCAAGGCAACAATGATCACCCACTGCCCTTGTCAGTCTAGTTCTCAAGACAAATATTTGCCACAGTGTGGTTCACAGAATATTAGTTCCTTGGGGGTTGTTAATAAGTGCTCCTGACAAGAAGGTTTCTATTGCCTAGAATGTTTGGAAATGGAGCACACTTTCCCCTTCCTTCAAAGAATCACAATATCTGTTAACAGTTGAAAAACTGCAAGTATTCATGGAGACAGATGTCTAACTCAGTGTTTCCCAAACTAATTTGACCACAAATGCTACTCTTCTCATGTCCCCTGTGGTTCTGTGGATCATCTAATAGTATTCCAAGAAAATAACGTTCTTGATATACACTCTGAGATATGTCATGGGGGTTACAAGGCATTCAATAGGAAGGCTGTAGGTAATTCTTCTAATTGAGGTCGGTAAGTTGTGGGAATAAATATTGATTGAGTCCTTGTTGTATGTAAGAAACTAGACCATATCTCTTTAAAATCTTTCACTAGTCCTATAAAAGAGAGAATCTGACTTCAGTGTTACTGATGCAGATATTAGAGTTCAAAGAAGTGTAAAAACATTCACAGGCATCCAACTAGTCAAACAAGAAGCCTATGCTCTTTGCTCTATTAATATGCACTCTCATGTACCGGATCTTGAAAAAAATCCTGATAACACACATTTATACTTATTTTTTTAAAGAGAGAGGGAGAGTGACAGAAAGAAAGAATCCGTTTTTTTTTTTTCATCTGGTTTTTTGTTGTGTATGCGGTGGTAGGATTCAAAACTGGGTCCTCACACATGGGATAAGTGCAATACTGCTGAGCCACTACTCCAGTTCACATTTATACTTCTTACTTAAAATGTATAATTTTTCAGAAAACAATCTGGAGATACAGAAAACTAAGAGCTTCTTCATGTTTTCAAGTGAAGCTTCTAGTGTTGTGTGTGCAGCGGAGACACATTAATACTCATTAGTTAGTGACACTGAGTTTGGGAATGCAAAGTGCTGGTTGGGTCAGATGTCAGAGCCAGGTCCTCTCAGCCCCCTGAGTTGAGATGACCACCTCCAGCTCCTGACGTGGTGTGGCTCCTGGTTTTGTCAGTGTTCTGATTCTGTCACATAGATCCTGGGTGGATGTGTGCATGTTAATTAAAATGGTACCTTCTTGAGTTTCTTCTTAAAAAAAAAAAGTAATTAGTCTTTGAAATATGTTTCAGTAATAGCTGATAAATACTTCACAGATATTATTTTCATGAGATATTCTATAAGTAGAACGATTTACAGAAATATTGTTGGGGGGGAAGCCCTTATAGCTATTTTACTCAGGACTCCAAAAAATAATGCCATTTTACATTTTGAGGACCACCTTCTCAGTGTTGTGTTTTAGACCTTTCCTGGAAACATTCTTGTGCTCTAACCTGATGGACTGATTTTGACTAATAGTGTTAATAAAAGGTAGTTTCTTGAGACTCAGGGTTTTATTTGTTTTGGTTAGCAGGGAGAATAATATTAATGTATATTAGAATATCACTGTAAGAAAAGCAGGACTTTTTTTTCATGAGTATGAAAGATGAAGGGGTTCCAAAGTGCAAGTATTGCTCTCCTTCAGCCATCATGCAGGGCATTAAATTAAGATGGCCTTTAAAATAGCCCACATTGGTGTTATCAAATATTATTACCATGGAAAGTGATGAAGACTACTTTAGTTGAATTATTTGTAATCAAAAATTGCCCCAGATATAGACTGTTTGCATTCTTTTATCAGGCAAATGCCTCAGTCATGTTATCTGTGAATGACTTTGAGCCTTCTTTGCCCCAGTCCTTCCTGCTCCAGCCAGCTCAGCAGGAAGCCAACCAGAGGGAAAGTCCCTCAGAGCATAGTTCTCTGCATTGTGGCTACTCTTCTTCTTCTTTTTTTTTTAATTCTGAAATTTATTTGTTGAGCAATCACACAATCTTTTAAGGAAGTAATATAATATATATATGGATTCTGAAGATTAGATTTACCCCCAAGAGTGCCCCCCCAATTACCCACCTTTATCCTTCCCCTCCCCTTCCCAAAACATCTCTAAAAATGTATTCAGTTGTATAACATTACACCTTATCTGGATTTAAAACATGATAATAGACCTCCTTTTTCAATGGCCAGTGTCTAGTTCCAGCCTCCACAGATGAGTGGCTACTCTTCTTGCCATGCAGGAATGTTTACCACGTTTATATTTGTGTATAGAATATCTGTGCTCATATACTAGCAAGTTCTACCAGTTTCTGTTAAGATTTATGACTTGTGAAGTCAGTCATTCACCTAGGTGACAGGCTGTGTGGCATTCTCCAGTGTGGTAAAGAGGTGTGTCCATGTGTATGGTTCTGTGAGGTCATTCTCATTTGTGGCAACTTAAGAAAATTCCTTGGGAATCTTTTTTTTTTTTAATACCAAATCCTGGGTATTATCAGAACAGTCCAATCAAACTGCCTGGCAGTAAGGTGAGGGTATTTTTACTTAGTTCACTATTTATTTTTGAGCTATTAATCCTTGAACACTTTTAACATACATGAGAAGTAGAAAAATGACATAATGAATCCGCAGGATAATGTAGTCATCATTCAGAACGAGCACTGAATAATTCATTGCTAGACTTGCTTCATATTAGCCTAATCCCACTTTCACTGCCTCCCTCCTCTGGATGATTTGGACATAAGTCCTAGCTGTTGTGTCATTTCATCTGAAAATATTTCAGTGTGGATTTAAATGTGATTATGAGAGGAGGATGAGAGGAGGACTTGCTAGAAAAATGATAGCACCATTAGAACTAAAAAGTTAATTTGATTTCTTCATATTATCAAATACCCCACCAATTTTTATACTTTCTTAATTGTCCCATGTTTTTATAATTTGTTGGCTCAATCAGCATTCAAATAAGGTGCATTCATTTAGTTTGGTTAACATGTTCTTATTTTTTTCCAGTCTACGGATCACTTCTCCATCTCTTGTAATATTAAAAGCACATTGGGTCACTTGTACTGTGAAGCTTTCCAATACTTAAGAATGACTGAATTTCTTTGACATCATTTAACAGGTTTCTCTGGTCTCTGTGTTTCCCATAAATTGGTAGTTAGAGCTGGAGTCTTGATGGAATTTAGTTTGGATCACTTTGGAAGGACTATTTTATAGATGTTGGACCTATTTATGATTACATAAAATATTGTTGGTTATTTCTTTCTGAGATGTTAACAGTTTTTGGTCATCAATTGCTGGTCCCATTTTTTATTAGGGTTTAAAAAATGGTGATACTTAAATTCAATTATCACTCCTTTATTTTGAAGCTGGACTACTTTTATAGTGAAAAGTTCTCTATCATCAACTATTTGATTACCCGGAGATAGACCTCAAGCAGTAAAGAAAGAAAAAACTGGCTTTTTTCCTTTATTTACCAGTTTTCAAATAATTAGTGCGTCAATTTCTTCCAGTGAGGTATTTTATATGGTATAATTACAAATACATAAGTTTAAAAACATTTTATGTATTTTAATACTAGCAAATATTTTTCTTATTTATGCTTAAATTGTCTTAATAATGGCCAGAGTAGCCCCTTAATTTCAAATTCTGAACACCTTAGACAGCAACTTGTAATCTTTGATAGCATTCTTGCTTTCTGGGATCTTGAACATTCCTGGAAACAGTCATATCTCCAAGGAGAAAGAAACTTGGAGCCCTAGTCACTTTCATGGGGACAAGCATTTAAGAACAGATATATGATTATTAGACTTTTTTGTTGTTACTACATTGCTCATTTTTAAAACCCTTCCAACAGAGCTGGAAACTATGAATGAGTGTATATGTGTGCATTTGTGCATGTGTGTGTGCATGTGTATTTGTGTGTGTGCATGTGTATTTGTGTGTGTGCATTCACATGCACAGCTCCTCATTATCAATATTGTCCACCAGAGTGGCGTATATGTTAAAATCTATAAGGCTACATCATTATTCAAAGTCTATAACTTAAATTAAGTTTCACTCTTGGTGGTATACAATATGTGGTTTGGAATAAATTATTAATGACATACATTAACTACTATACTATTATACAAAATAGTGAAATTTCCCTTAGAAAAATCCTCTGCTCTTCCTATTCATCTCTACCTACCTCTCTTTTTAATTTCTGTCAATCACTAATCTCTTTAATGGTTCCATAGTTTTGTCTTACCCTAAATGTCATATACTTGGACTCCTGTGGTATGTAGCTTCTTAAAATTGATTTCTTTCACCTAGAGATATAAATTTAAGTTTCATCCATATTTTTTCATGGACTGTTAGCTCTTTTCCATTTAGGACTGAATAATATTCCATTTTCTGAATGTATTACAGTTTATTTAAACATTTGCCTACTGGAGGATATGTCGGTTGCTTCCAAATTTTGGAAATTATGAATGAACCTGTTGAA
>PVKS010028779.1:0-26047 GCA_004027875.1 Aplodontia rufa
GTGTGTGTCTGTGTTGTCATTTAATGGAGGATTCTAAGTTGTTTTTTTTAACTTTAGAAATAAATAGATTTTGTGTTGGTTCAACATAGTCTTACATATTGGAGGGAATTGTTGTTACATATTCATGCATACATAGGTATTGACAAAATAAGTTGAGCCTGATCCTTGTCCAGGATCTCCTCTCCCCTCTTCACTCATTCCATGATCTCATGTCTCCTCTGTAATATCCCCACGCTATAGATAGAAAAGAACATATTCATGCATATTAACTATTGAAATTTCTCAGTTTATGTAGCTGCCTGAGTATAGTTTGGCTTCCCATGGGAGTTGAATGTACTCCCACATTGATAATCCCCTGTTTTCCCTCCCACCAGAATTAAGTAGTTTTTGATAAGGTGTTCTCAGAAAGTTTGCCACTTTCTGATGTTTTCGTTGTTCATTTTTTACTTCAGGGAAACATGTTTGAATTATATTTTATTGTTCTGTTCCTATTGCCCAAAGGGTCTTTATGCCAATTTGAAGTGCTTTGGTTGCTTTTCTACGTTTTGTTTTCCTCATCTGTTACATTTTTCCTCATCAGTTTTAACTTTTAAACTTTTGTTCCATATTCCAGGAGAGCTCCTCAGATCTTATTCTGTTACTTTTAGCGGAAATTCTAATCTATTCTGCTCTTATTGTTTATTTTTCATATAATTGTTTTTATTTTCCTTGTATAATTTTATATCTCATTCTCTTGTCTGCTTATCTCTGCCTTCCTCTAGGGGAATTTTTGCTCCTAGTTTATGAAAATTTTCATTGATCCTTCATTGATGAGAATCAACAAATTTTCTGGATTTCATTTCAAATCCTGAGATAATTATTTCCAGGGAATTGCTTTTCCTCTGGTGCTTGATGATGGTTTTCTTTCATTATTGGGAATATGTTCCTCTTTTGATTTTCCTTGCTTCACGGTGACCAATGCAATTCTCTTTGGATGGGTCTCCTAGATATTGGTGCATATATGTAAGCGATTTCCATTTCAATTCCGTGTATCTACAAGGTTTTCATTCACTACTTGAATCTTCCCTATATGTATCCTAGTTTTGTGATACTGTGAAAATCTCAAAAGAAGTGTGCCACTTCAATTTCCCCATCTTCCTGCCCACCGGCATTCTGGAGAGAGGGAGAGGGAAGTGTACACAAGATAAACAGTCCTCTAACTGCCTACAGAAACCTCCAGCAGCATGTGGAGATTGTCTGCCAAGTTTCCTATTTAGGACAATCCTTTTTCTTATTAAAGAGCCAGACAGCAGACAGGGACAGGGATGGCACAAAGTACATTTATACAGCCAAGATTTTTTTTTTTTTTTTTACTATTCTGGATACAAAATACATGCTGACAATTGGATAATTGGATGGATATTTCATCCCTATTGTTAGGTAGCTAGTCAGCCACACGTGGGTGAGCAGGGAAATGACAATGAAGGGCAACTGAAAGCCAGAGGGAGCCTTGTCTGACAGAAAGGCACCTGGTATCTCAGAACTGCCCCAGTCATAATTGCATCCCTTAAAAACACGATTGTTCCAAGATCATGTCACACACTACCAGGTGGCTTGGACCCTCTTTCATCACTAAAGCTATGTCACAACCCCCAATCGCCCTAGCAACCAAGACTCTCGCATTGAAAGCTTGCTAAGTTCTATTCAAAGGGTAATAAATCCATTAAGGGGGGAAACTGGTTAATTAAAACAAAAGTAAGGGAATACAATTTCCTCAAAAACTGTAGCTCTATGACTACCACACCATCTTGTCTTCAAGGTGGTTCACACGGTTCCTTTACTGTCAGTCAAAAGCAAAAAGGTGGGACTCTCTGGAAAATTCCCTGGGACCTCCCGATTAAACTGGAGGGTGGGAGGAGCACACTGTTTTTCTGAGAGGACCCAATTTTTGGACTGAGAGTGTCTCCTCTTCTCTTTTTCTATCCTTTCAACAGACTTGTGCTTTCCACTCTGAGCAACATGTCCAAAATCATTCTGGAGTGTCTGCAAGAACCAGTGAGAAAGATCTGCTGTGGCTGCCTCAGTTTCCCAACAGGTTCATGCCTTGTGATATTGTTTAATCAACCAAAATTAGTGAAAAATCCTGTCATATTCTGAGAATAACTTTAATGTCACTTAATTTCAGTGTAACAATTTTTATTTTATTTTATTTTTTTTCAGAACTGGGGGCCTAACCTGGGGGACTTTAAAACAGAGCTACATTGTCACATCTTTCCACTTTTATTTTGTTATATTTTTTAAATTAAGGATTTGAGCTGCTATAGAAACAAAAATGTATATATGCATTTGAATGTAAATCAGAGTTACCCCCCACATAATCATACCCCAGTCTCTTGATTCTTCCATATTTCACTTATACAACAGATATAAATGTCTCTCTCTATGTGTACACACTTTTGAATATATATATGTATATATATTTGTGTATCTTCCAGAATTAAATGATCACATAAGTATTATTGGGCTTCTTGGGTTGGTAAAAAGTATGCTACATTATTGATTGTCTCCCTAGATCCCTCCATAATTTACCTCCCCCTCCTCTCCTCACCCACCTCTCCCTTCACCCCTCCTGCCACTACACAACTATGGTTCCCCTAGATTTTGTGTA
The DNA here is from genome assembly GCA_004027875.1 of Aplodontia rufa. Taxonomy (NCBI): domain Eukaryota; kingdom Metazoa; phylum Chordata; class Mammalia; order Rodentia; family Aplodontiidae; genus Aplodontia; species Aplodontia rufa. The sequence goes on from PVKS010028779.1 coordinate 2,648, forward strand.
GATATGCCTTTGCTGGTTCTAATACATGAGTTTGACAATCTTTCACCCAAGCCTGGGTTTTTCTCTACCCTCCACAAGTGAGGGAAAATATTCAACCCTTGAGTCTCTGGGTTTGGCTAACTTTGCTCTTCCACTGTCATCCATTTATCTTTAAAAGCTACAAATAGCAGTATTTCTAATAACTGAATAGAAATCCATGATATATATACATATATATATATTCTCAGAGCTGTAGCATCCATTCATCCACTGAGAGGCATCTTGGTTGATTCCATAATTTAGCTATTGTAAGTTGAGCTGCTATGAACATTGAATTTGCTGTGTCACTGTAAGGTGCTAATTATAACTCCTCTGGGAAAATACACAGAAAAGGAATAGCTGGCTCTTATGTTGGAGCCAACCCTAATATTTGATGAGTCTCTGTAATGCTCTCAAGAGCAGCTGTACCAGTCTGCAGTTCCACCAACAGTGTGCTAGTGTTCCTATCTCCCCAAAATTCCTCCAAAATTTGTTGTTGTTTATATTCTTCATTTTTGCCAATTTGACTGGAATGAGGTGAAATCTTAATGCAGTTTTGATTTGCATTTCTCTGATTACTAGTGATTTAGAACAGTTTCTCATGTATTCATTGGCTTGCTTGATTTCCTCTGTTAAGTTTCTGTGTAGCTCTCTGGCCTATTTATTGATTGGATTGTGTGTGTTACTAAGTTTTTTGAGTCCTTGTTAATTTTGGATATTAGTCTCCTGTTGGAGGAATCACAGGACATGTTTATTACCCATTCTGAGGGTTCTTTCTTGACAGTTTTGACCAATTCCTTGGCTGAGCAAAAGCTTTTTAATGTAACGGCATCTCACCCATGAATTCTTTTTTTTTTTTTTTTTAAGAGAGAAGGACAGTGAGAGAGGGGGGAGAGAGAGAGAGAGAGAGAGAGAATCAATTTTTATTGTGTTTTTCACATGGCCTTCATTGCTCTGACACTTAGTTGTGTACGTGGGTGCTGGGGTTTGAACCCGTGTACATGTGCATGCCAGGCAAGCACCGTAACTGCCAAGCCACCACTCCAGTCCCTCATCCATGAATTCTTTTTTTTTTTTCTCTTTCAGGGCTGAGGACCGAACTCAGGGCCTTGAACATGCTAGGAAAGCGCTCTGCCACTGAGCTAAATCCCCAACCCCTCACGCATGAATTCTTGACTTGAATTCTTGACTTGAATTCTTTGGCTTTGGGAGTCTTGTTGAGAAAGTCGCTTACCAACTCCCATATGCTGGAGTGTTGGTGCTAATTTTTCTGCTAGCAGTTGTATGGTAGCAGGTTTAACTCCAAGTTCTTTGTTCCACTTTGATTTGGTTTTTGTGCAAGGTGAGTGGTAAGGATCTAATTTCAACTTCCTGCAAATTATTGTCCAGTTTGTCCAGCACCATTTGTTGCATAGGCTGTCATACCTCTATGTTACATTTTTACCTTCTTTGTCAAATTTCAGATGTTTAAGGATTTGTTGAATTGTCTCAGAGTCTTCTTTTCTATTCCATTGGTTTCCATTCCTAATTTGATACTATAACCATGCTGGATTTATTGCTACAGTTCTATAATATAATTTTAAATCTGGTACTGTGAAACCACTTGTTTCATCTTTCTTGTTTAGTAATGTTTAGGCTATTCTGAGTTTCTAGTGGTTCCAAGTGAATTTGAGCATTGCTTTTTCTGTATCTGTAAAGAATGACACTGGTATCTTGATGGGGATTGCATTGAATCTGTATAGTGCTTTTAGCAGAATGGTCATTGCAATTGTATTAATTCTGCCTAACGAAGAACATGGAACTTCTTTCCATCTTCTTTCATCTTCTATTTCTGCCTTAAATATTCTGTCCTAAATGTTCATTGTAGAGGTATTTTGCTTCCCATGTTAGATTAATTCCCAAGTACTTTATTCTTTTTTAGGATATTGTGAATGGGGCCAATTTCCTGATTTCTTCTTCTGCCCTATTATCGTTAGCATATAGGAAAGCTATTGATTTATGGGTGTTGATCTGTATCCTGCAACTTTGATAAATCTGTTTATAAGCTCAAGCAGTTATCTGGTGAAGTTTTTTTTTGGATTTTCCAGATGTAGGATCATGTCATCAACAGAAAGGGATAGTTTAAACTTCCTCTCTACCTTTTCTTATCCCTTTGATTTCCTTCTCTTTCCTGATGGCAGTTTCGAGTACTATATTGAATAAAAGTGATGAGATCAGACAGCCTTGTTGTGTTCCTAAGTTTAGGAGATATGCTTTCAGCTTTTCTCAGTTTAGCATTATAAAAGGTAAGGGTTAGGCACATATATCCTTTACAAAGTTAAGATAAGATCCTCTGATCTCTATCTTCTCTAGAGTGTTGAGCATAAATGGGTGCTAGATTTTATTGAAGTCCTTTTCTGTGCCAATTGAGATGATCATATGGATTTTGTCCTTAGTTCTGTTTAAGTGATGAATCACACTTATTAATTTGCATATGTTGAACCAGGCTTGCATCCCTGGAATGAAGCCCACTTGATTGTGATGAATTATCTTCTTGATGTATTTTTGAATGTGGTTTGCCAGAACTTTATTAAGGATTTTTACATCAAAGTTCATCAAGGATATTGGTCTATTATTTTTTTGAAGTGTTTTTGTTGGGTCTTGGTATCAGAGTTATGTTTGCCCCATAAACAGGGTTTAGGAGTGCTCCTTCCTTTTCAAGTTCTTGTAATAGCTTAATAAGGAAAGTTGTTAGCTCCTCCTCATCACTGTGGTAAAACTCAGAGGGGAATCCATCAGGTCCTGGACTTTTTCTTCTTTGAAAGGCTTTGAATTGCTACATGGATTTCAATGCCTGTTATTGGGCTGTTTATGATTTCAGTATCATCTTGTGTCAATTTGGGGATGCTGTATATGTCTAGAAATTTGTACATATCTTCCAGATTATCTAATTTAGAGGAATGTAGTTTTTCAAATAAGTTCTGATAATCCTTTCAGTTTCCATGGGGTCAGTGGTGATTTTGTTGACTTGCTTCAATTCCTTCCTTTTTTTCTTTTTAAGAGAGAGAGAGAGCTAGAGAGAGAGAAAAATCTTGTTTAGTTTGTAGTGTGGCCTCCATTGCCAGGACACTTCATTGTGTACACGGATGCTGGTTCCACACCTGCATCTTTGCCCAAGTGAGACAAATGTAACCATGGAGCCACCACTACAGCCCCCAATTCCTTTCTTCTTTTAGTGAGATTAGTTACATGTCTGTCAATTTTAATTATTTTTTGAAGAAAAACTCTTTGTTTCGTTGATTCTTTTTATTGTTTTTGTTGTTGTTCTTGATTTCATTGACTTCAGCTCTGATCTTGATTATTTGCTGTCTTCTGCTGGCTTTGGGGTTAGATTTTTATTCATTCTGTAGGGATTTGAGGTGGAGCGTGAGCTTATTTATTTGGGATAGCTCCTCATTTTTAATGTAGGCACTCAATGCTATGAATTTTTCCCTTAAGAATGCTTTCATGCTCTCCCAAAGGTTTAGATATTTTGTGTCTTCATTCTCATTTGCTTCCAAGAATTCTTGATTTCTCCTCTTATGTCTTCTTCATTTAATAGGGTATTATTCATTCTCCATGTATATACATGTGATTTCTGTTATGAATTCTGCTGTTAATTTCTAGGTTCATCGCATCATGGTCTGGTAGGATACATGGAATAATATCTGTTTTTTATATTTGCTGAGATTTCTTTTATGAATAAGAATATGATCTGTTTTAGAATAGGATCCATGTGCTGCTGAGAAGAAGGTATACCCTGACAGTTTGGGCTGGAATATCCCATAGATGTCTGTTAAGTCCATTTGATTTATGGAGTTGCTTAGGCTGGATGTCTCTTTATTTTTTTGCTTTGATGTTCTGCCCATTGGTGATGAGGACTCACCAGTATTAGTGTTGAGGTCCATACGTGTTTTTATGCTATGGAATAATTTTTTTCCACAAAGTTGGGATTGTTCATGTTAGGAGAGTACATATTTACTATGGTTATATCTTCCTGTTGTATTGTTCCCTATACTAGGATGTAGTGACCTTCTTTATCTCTTCTGGTTAGTTTATGTTTGAAATCTACTTTGTCAGATATAAGTATTGACATACCACTTGCTTTCTCAGGTCATATGCCTGGTAGATATTTTTCCATCCTTTCATCTTCAATCTGTGGATATCGCTGTCTGTAAGGTGGGTCTCATGTAAGCAGCATATTGTCAGATTTTGTTTTTTTGATCCAATCTGCTAATCTGTGTCTTTTGATTGGTGCATGGAGACCATTCACATTCAGTGTTGGTATAGTTTTGTGGTTGTGGTTCATAGTTTTCATGTTTTATTAGCAAGTTGTATGCTGTCATGTTTATTCAGTGATAGCATATTTTTTATTCAATTTTATCTGTTTTGGGGTTTTGAGGATTGTTGGCTTATTCTTCTATCTGGAGTTTATCTTTGAGAATCCTTTGTAACACTGGTTTTCTCTTCATGAATTCTGCAAGTTTGATCTTATCATGAAATGTTCTTATTTCTCCATCAAATTTGCAACTGAGTTTTGCTGGTTATAATATTCTCAATTCAGGTTGAGGTCATTCAGACATTAAAAGAAAGATCTCCTTCCAGGGGTTGGGGATTTAGCTCAGTGGCAGAGCGTTTGCCTAGCATATGCAAGGCCCCAAGTTTGGTCAAGGAAAAAAAAAAAAAAGATGTCCTTCCAGCATCTTCTTGCTTCTAGAGTCTGAGCTGAAAAGTCACAGTGATCCTTATTGGTTTGCCTCTGAATGTGATTTGGTATTTCTCTTTTACAGATTTTAATATTCTTTCCTTGATTTCCCTGTTATACATTTTGAAAATGATGTGTCTCAGTGAGCTTCTCATTTGATTAGGCCTATTAGGTGTCCTGTGTGCTTCCTGGATGAGCATTTCTGATAATTTTCTGATATTGGAAAATTTTTCTTTAACTATTTAATTGACAATGTTCTTTATACCATTCATTTGCATTTTGATTTCTTACTGTATATCAATTATTCTTATATTGTTTCTTCCAATTTTATACCAGACATTTTGAAAATTTTGATTGTGTTCTGTGAGGATTTTTTGTTATTTTATTTTGATTTTTTGTCTCAGCCTATCCTGACTGTCAGAAGTTGTTTTTCAAAGAGCTGAGATTCTGTTTTCTACAGAAGTTAGTCTACTATTAAACTCTTCTATCATTCCTCTGATGTGATTGACTGCAGATTTTAGTTTCATTACTTCCTTTTCCATACATTTATTTCTCTGATAGTAGAGTTTTTCATTCTTGAGTTTTATCACTTAGTCTTCTTTTAGTTCATTGTTCTTTTTAGTAATCAGATTGTTGATAATTTGTTCTAGGTTTTCATCCCACTCCTTATCAATGGGCTCCTGGTAGAGGAGTTCTGAGTGTGAGGGCAGCCTTTTCTAGTTTGATTCCTCATTTTCAAAAAGCTTCTTCTGGGTCTTTGAATAGAGGTTCCCTCTTCAGAAGCAAAGCAAGTCTCCAGGTGCTTCTTTCCTGCAAGTCAAGGGGTCAGGTCAGACATCACCTCTCTGATAACCATCTTCTTCAGAAATCTGCTTTTGCCTGGAGCCTCATTTTGTTGCACTTTTTGGGTCCTCATTCCAGGACTCAGATTTGGAAACTTGTGGGGTTGCTGGGCAGCCAGCTAGGTTGTTTAAGTGAAGCTGTAGGGGTTTATCTCTGGATCATAGAGTCCTGAGATGTGTAGTGGGCTGGAATGGACCAGCCTACATGTTGCACTGGGACCTGGAATCTTTGGTGGCCAGGACGGGCCCAATGTATCTGGACACGGTAGATATATGTGATGGCTGTTCAGTGTCTAGGTGTATGGTCTTCAGAGGTGTCCTGTGTGCCTGTCATGGCCAAGGCCAGAATCCTGAGCCCTTGAGGCATCAAGGCAGGGTGCGGGAACAGGGTCCTCAGGGTGTCCTGCACACCATACTTTTATTTTGAGACAGGGTCTTGCTAAATTTCCCAGGCTGACCTTGGAGTTAAAAGCCACCTGCTTTAGTCTCCCAAGTTGCTGGGATTACAGGCATTATTTCAGCAATGTTTCCAACTTTATTTTCTAAGACTTTGTAGGCAAGCTATGCTTTTGAAAACAGTGAAAAGAGGGTATTGTAACTCAAAATGACAGGGATCATAATGGCCTGGGTTTGGGTCCTGGATGTAGTACTACATGTAGATACTACATGTAGTATCATGGAAGATAAGAGGTGAATTGAATTCTTATAGAAACTTTGAGGTCTGTGAGAGAACCAAGTCAAAGTGTTTATTAGGCAGTTCAAGCTATGGTGTTGCACCAGAAGAAACATCTTGGAGATGGGGTTGAGGAACTTAATACATATGTGACAGTTGGGATCTAGGGCTAAGGAAAAAGGCCTATGATATGCACATTTTTAATTCAACAAGCAAAAATTGGAAAAAGAAACAAAAGTAAATACTGTGATATAATCTAAGAAAAAATACCTTCAGAGAGAATATATTTTTAACAAAAGTCAAAAGCTGAAGAGAAGTTGAACAGAAGAACTCAGGAGATCTGACCTTTTAGAAGTCTTATTAAAATTTTAGAGAGGAGCATAAGTGGAGTGGTGGATGCAAAACTCATAAATCCCTAATGCAGTGAATTGATGAGCAATTGACAAGTGTGGCGGTGACTGTTAAATCCACTTTAAAATTGTCTTTGAATGAGAGGGACTCTGAGGATAGAATTTTTCAGGGAAGGGATAGTTAAGAGGTTTTCTACAAACAGAAAAATCTCAGAGCATAGAGAGGGTCAGTACCCAGAAGAAGTCATTCAAAATGTTACCAAGTGAAAGGACCAAGCCTATTATATCTATCTATTTTACTATAGGAAACAAAGCATTAGGAAGAATTAATTTGTTGCAGAGAGCCTTTGCAAACTTTGTTATTTGGCAAGTTATGTTTAGGGATGTATAACTCTGGAAGGCATCATTGGCCCCATGGTGACTAGGCAGTGTAGGGACTCAGGAGCTAGAAGGCTCACATGTGCACCCTGGCTCTGACACCTACAGGTCCTGTGATCACATTCTTCCACCACAAAACTATTCCATGCTATTTGCCTGGGAATACACACACACACACACACACACACACACTCACTCACACACGCACACACACATTGCTTTTCTTCCTGTGACAAAGGATGAACTACTGCCTGCACCATCATTTCCCCCAATTCTCTTTAGAAGATTTCAGGTCCTCCCTGGCAGGTGAGGGTTTACATCCCTATAAACTCATTGTAAATTGAAAATATTGTCAGTCAAAAATGTACTGGACACTTCTAACCTATTGAAAAGCCTAACTTTAGCCACACATGCTGTAGAGGATATGTTGTTGTTGATCTTCCTGATGATGTGGCTGACCGGGAGCTGTGGCTGGTGGTGGCTGGCTACCATTGCCCAGCATCAAAGGAAAGAGCCTGATTATTAGCGTGAGGTCCATCCACAAAGTTAAAGTAGCTACTAAGGTCTGCAACCACCAGTTAAATTCTTGCAGGAACAATTTCAGAAGAAACACATATAGCAACAGGCAGAATTTACTAAAAGAGAGAAGAAAATGGGAAAGGAACATCAAAGGAGAAAAGATGAGAGTGGGTTCTCTCAGAGAGGAAAGGGATGGCACACTCCTTTTGGATGCTTGTTTAATTGAAGGTCCCAGGAGAGTTTCCAAAGAGTCCCACTCGGGTCTACATCTTGACTTCTGACAGCAGGATTGTATCAGATTTTCAAGTTCCCACTGTGCCTGGTCTTACCTAGGGTGGTGATTTTTCCATTATATGGCATACTAAAGATCCAAGGCAACTCTAGGTCACTGTGGGCCATGCTGAGTGGTTCTAATTGAAATTCACTCTTATGAATTTTATGGTCAAGAGATTTTGCTTCTAATCATCTTGTCTCTCAGAATCCAGGAATCTGGTCTGTAAATAGGTAACAAAAATCCCCACTTAGGGTAACTTTTATTGGTCTTATCAGTAGGGAGGATACTCTTTAGGCCTGTATTTCTCCTGCAGATAGCAAGTTGTTTGCTGAGGAATGTAGCATATCCTATTGATTTAAACCAGGCAGGTTCAAAATGGTCCCCAGTTAATTGCTTTTTAAAAGAAATCATGGGGGCTTCAGCACAGTAGGCCCCATCTACAGACTCATCCCCCTAACCTCATGTTTCCATCATTCACAACTGTCTGCTACCTATTATGATATTGCATATCACTAGTCTGGAACAAGATAAAAAATTAAAATCTAAAGTACAGTTTCCAAAAATGCACCACTATAAAGTCTGACAATTAAGTCAGACTATAGTGGATCCAGGGCTGTCTATATTCCCATTAGCAGACATGTGTTATAAAATATCCCATCATGAGAACACATGATATTTAATCTCTGATGTGACATCATTTCTTTTCTCTCCTATGCAATTCTTATAGAGTGTTATCTGTGTTTGCTGCTACATTTTCTGCCTCCTATGTTCTCTCATGAATTCTCCCCTATTGGGACTTGGCTTCATTTATCTACCCAAATTGCTTTCTTATTTATTTATTAATGAACATATTTATAAATATGAATAGAGTAAATTCCTCTTTTAAAAGAGAAAGATTTTCTGGATTAGTGATATCTATTACTTTAAAGAAGCACATAAAATTAAAATTTTACACTTGCTAAGAATAGAATAGTTAGCAGTGATTCTTCTATATCCATCATTTATAAATGATCATAAATAGCCATAGGCCCTTGCTCATGGGAATGCAAAATAGTATGGCCGTTTTCAAATAGTTTGGCACTTTCTTGAAACATCACACACACATTCACTAATCTCTCTTCTAGAAATGTCAATGGAAATGAAAATACGTATGGCAGACAGAATCTGTGGTGACCGTCATGATACCCTAGAATTAAGCCCTTTCCACAATCCTTTCCCTTTGAATGAGGGCAGGACCTGTGACATGCTTCTAATCAATAGGAAACATCAAAACTTATATCAAAGCTGACAGAATGTGAATCCCTATGTGATTGTGTAACATTTTCCAAGATTCCATCTTGCTACCAGAATTATCCTAGAAACTTCATTTTTTTGCCTTGATAAAGTAAGGTGTCATTCAAGGGAAGACCATGTGGCAAGGATTTTAGGGTGGTCTCTAGGAGATAAAGGCATCCTCTTGTTACAAAACAGCAAGAAAAATGATCTTCAGTTTTTAAACTGCTAGGAAATAAATCCTGCTCACTCTTTGATTATGCTTGGAAGCAGTTTCCCCTATTAGGTCTCCACATGAAAACTCAGTTCTAGCCAACACCTTGATTACAGTTTTGCAAAGGATTTGGCTAAGTCAGGTTTGGATTTCTTCTTTACAGAAACTGTGACTTAATAGATGGATGTGTTTTAAGCTTATTTGTGATAATTTGTTATAGAGCAATTTAAAACTAATATAACACCCAACCACTCCAACAGTGATAGGCAGGTATTCATATCAGCATGAAATGTTTGTGTGGGAGGGAGGATAGAGACAGAACGGTTAGCAGGTTCAGGAGTGTAGTTGTATAAGAGAAACTGGACGTTCAGAAGTCACCACAGGGAGCAGAATGGCCTTAAATCACAGTGTGTTATCTACTAAAAATATTTGATTCTTGAGTCTCCCTTAATTTATAATTTCTTATTCACTAAACATCTTTCACGCTGGACCCTGCTTCCCCACTCTATCTACAATGCATGGAATGTGTCTTTCCTACCTTCTATTCTTAATCACCATAAATGCCAGGGGCTTTTATGACCATTAGGAGACATCAGGAAAATCTTTCAGGAAAAGGTAACTTCTTAAAAATTACCATGAGAATACCAGACCCTCTCCACCCTAGGTGCTCAATAAAAAGATAGCCTCTTCCTTTGTTGGAGAGAGCCTGAATCTCCACCTGGGCTGCTCCTGCTCCCTTGGAGGTGAAGGTCCCACCTACAGTTTCTCCCCACATTAAATGTTTTAAAGCACTGCCTGCATATTCTTGATCATTCCACTGAGTTCTGTTTTTACCTGCACTTAGTCAAATTTTCCCATCTCTGGTATCAAAATAACTAATGTAAGATAACTAGTTGGCAAAAATTAATTGAATCAAAATAGATATGGAATGTTCCCAGTACAAGGAAATAATAAATGATAGATATGAGGTGACAGATATGCCCATTACATTGATCTGTTACACATGGACTACATTTTTGAAATGTCATGTGATACCCCATACGTTGGTGCAATGTGTCAATTCCAAACAAAAATACATTTTAAAAAAAATCAAAACCTGGAACTAGCTCAAATATTTCTCATTTCATGATCAGATAAAGATTTGTGATGCATTCACTCAATGGAATGCTAGTCCATGATAAACAGAAATAAACTGCTGAAATACACAACCACATAAAGAATCTACAAAATCTCTTACTCAGGAAAGAAGACCGATACAAAGACGTATATGCCACATGATTTCATCTACTTGCAATTCTAGAAAAACCCAAAATATAGTAACAGAATTAAGGTCAGTGATTATCTGTGGCTGGGCATGAGAATAGGGACTCACTTGCCAAAACACACAAATTAATGTTTGGGGGTGATGGAAATGTTCTATGTCAGCGCTGTGCAACAAATGGATTTTGGTCCACCTATTTGATGGATATAGCCCATAATCTTTTTTGTCCAACTTGGTAGTCACTGACGTCAGGAGAAGGAGTCAAGGTTGTATGGATAGGGAAATGTGCCCGGTACCTTCCTGGGAGCAGAGCACAAACAGCAGCTGCAGATATTGCTAAGAAACTAATGAAAAGGCTATATTTTAAATCGGATGGATATTTTGATTGATATAAAAGCTGCATCAATATCTCATGGACATTGAGTGCCTTACTCAGGATTGGGCAGGGGGCTGACTTCCTTGAACCTATAGATCTATAAACACCCCTATATAATAGTCCTCTTTTGGAACCCCTCCCTCCCTGGGAACTCTGCTTGCTTTCTGCTACTGTAATAAATCCTATTACTTTGCTCTCATCTTGTGTCCACGGATTTTATTCTTCAAATTCATGCAGCAAAGAATTCTACCTCATGCTCCGTGCTACACCACTGTGACCTATGGCTGTCGAGCACTTGAAATGTAACTAGTCTGAATAAGGAAATCATTTCTTAATCTTATTTGGTTTTAATTAACTTTAATTTAAATAGCCACAGGTGGCTAATAGCTATCACACTGGACGGTGCAGTATCATATTATTTGATGGTAGTTATTATTACACAACTGCACACATTTGCCAAACTCACCGAACTTTCCACTTTAAAAGGGTGAATATTATTACAGGCAAATTATGAAGTTGCTTAAATAACAACTATAATAACAGAAACACTTTGTAGTTATAAAAATTTATAGCTACTGCTTCTTTTTCTTTTTCCTAACCCTTTGCCCTATCAGTTCCTAGGGATGCCATCACAAAGTATCACAAATCCAGGTGGTTTTGAAAAAATGAAATTCATTCTGTCACCACTAACAGAGCAGACTGAAATTATGCACCCCCTACAGACCTCGGTAAGAACAAAGTGACACTCCTACAACACTTCTGCCACAGAGGCAAAGCCTGAAAGTGATTATACGAAAACATCAGACCAACCCCAATAACTGGCCAATGATTTTTTTTTTTTAAAAGAGAGAGAGACAGTGAGAGAGGGAAAGGGAAAGAAAGAATGAATTTTATTTAAATTTATTTAGTTTTTCATGTGGCTTTCGTTGCTCAGACACTTCGTTCTGTACATTGGGCTGGGGTTCAAACTTGTGTTTCTACCCATGACAGGCAGGTGCTGTAAAGCTGAGCAATCGCTCCAGCACCTAGCCAATAATTTTTAAAAGATTACAGGAATTTTTTCCAACTAAAATATTAAAAATATGATAAAGTGTTGTTTTGAATTGAATTTCATCTTTAGCTACCAAAATCATTTGAGAAAATTTTCATGGATTTTGAAGATTAGGTGATAGTGATACATAGTGTTCACTTTGTGATTTTGTTAGTTGTACTGTGGTTATGCAGGAAAATCAATTTATTTGAAAGAAATACACAAAAAAATATCCAGGGGTCATGGGGATCATGCCATCACTAGTACTCTCAAATTACTCAAGAAAAAGGAAAAGTTCATTGTACTATACTTTTAACTTTTGTGTTCAAGAGTGTTTTAAAATAAACCAAATTACAATGCCCTTACGAATATAAATTAGTCATACTTTCTGGAGCTTATACCATCAAATACATGGGACAACTGCTAGAAATAAAATTCCTAACAATGTATTTTTGACAAAAAATAAAAAAGTAATAAAAATACAAAATTAACTAGATATGCCTTAGCTCTATCAAGTCATTTGCAGCAGTGGAAAATAATATTCTAAACATTCATAAACCATTATAAAATTTATATATACATTATTCTGCATAGAAATTCAAAACAAATTTCAAAATGGTGAATTATACCAGCTACTTTCTTTCAATGAAGTGCAACTCAAATGGTTTAAAAATATTTTTGAACGCTATGAAGAATGACAAATACTTGAAAGGAATAAGAAGAAAATTGATGGGAGATGGAGGTATGGCTCAGGGTTAGAGCACTTGCCTAATATGTGTAAGACCTTGGGTTCAATCCCCAGCACTACTATCCCCTACACCACCCCAAAAAGAAGCCTTATGTAAAATGTAGTCAATTACATTAGAAGTGTAATTATAGTATATATAGAAAATAATAAGACTATGAAATATCAAAATGTCAATATATACACAATGTAGTCAAACGGTACTTAACAACCTAGTGGTCAAATACTTGCTTCATGTAAATTGAACCAATGAGTTAAAATTCAACTCTAGATAGAAGTAATAATAAAAATCTCTGAGAAAAAACGGTAAGTGAAGCAAGAAAACATAAAAACAAATTGACCAATGGAAAGCATTTAGTGACTAATGTGAATGTCTACCACAAGTGCAGTCCTTGAACAACAAAATAGTAATTTAGCAACTCTTAATGAAGAAAAGAAAAGAAAAAATAAAAAAATTAAGAATGAAACAATGGATAAAATAGATGTAGAGATTATTAGAACTATATGGAGTGTTCTTATAATGTCTTAAGCTAATCATTTTGAAAACACCATTTGGCTGACTGATGTGAGTTTAAAATTTGAAGAGATCAAGATGAATGAAATATATTAAAAGTTATCAGTAAAGTCCCTCAAGAATCTTAACCCACTGAGATACATAAGCAAGGTTTTTGACATTCTATGAAGCAATTCTATTGATCTAAGCATTTAACTAGAAAATTTAAAATGATTAGTAATATTTTGCTCATTTTATCATTACCATAACTCATATAACAATACCATACAAAACTCACCCACACACACAAATAACACGCATTCAATATAAACTCTTCATAAACATACTTAAGTATTCCTTAAAATAATAAACCACAGATGAATAAATTTCATGAAAATAAAGGAAAAAACCTTTAGTATTTTATACTATTTTAATGTAGCTATCGCATGAATAAGACGAGGAAAAATAGTAACCTCAAAATTATTGTAGTGCTATTTAATAGCCTTTGGGAGGTTTTTTACCCACTCTTGATGTTTTTTTCTTCCATCTGAAGAGAATTCAGGTAATATAATATTTGGCTTATCTTCTCATTTTTCACTTACTCCATTCCAGGAGAAGGCAGAGGTTTAGGGGATTGGTAAATCTGGGAAAATAATATGTAGCTAAAATCTGACCTTCATCTGGCTAAGATTGGGCCTATTTATAAGCAACTTTTTTTCAGAAAACTTTCTTTTAAATAATTCATGAATTAGAAATTAAGAAAATTTATTAGAACAGAGCATCACATTGCTCTCATATTAAACAATGTTTCCTAATATTCATGGGACATTTTATATTCATACATTGCAAATAATACTTATAAAATATAAACACATTAACTTACATAAATACTAGAATATTCAAGAAAACCTACCATAAAGTTAAGACAAACAAAAAAAAAATCTTCAACATAGGAAGAATAGTAGGAAAAAAGGATACACATGCTCCAAATCGGCAGTTTGAATATGGACAACTAATGAATATTTAGAATGTATAATGAGAAAGTAAAATATTCCATGCACACTGCCAATAAGCTTCATAAACTATCTGGAAAACAGAACAACAGGAAGCAAGTGAAATGCATAAAGAAAATCACAAAACATTATTGTGAAAGATAAAATTACTGCATTTGGTGTTTAGTGGAAAGACTGCTACAAGGATTCTAGTTGTTTTCATATTGAATTGTAAGTTTAATACAGCCATAAGCAAAAATTTCAGGAGTTTTGTTTGTTTTTTCCTGGTGTTAGGAATTGAACTCAGGGGTGCTTTACCACTGAGGTACCCCCTATTTCTTTTTATTTTTTCATTTAAGACAGGGCTTCACTGAATTACTCAGGGCAGTCTCCAGCTTTGATTCCTCCTGCCTCGGTCTCCCAAGTGCTTGGAATTATAGTACTGCACCAAAACCCCAGGCTCCCACTAGATTTTTGAAAACAGAGAAAAAATGGTACTAAATTATTCTTCTGGAAGCATTGATAGGTGGGAATAATGAACAAAAAGTATTTTCATAAAATAAAAGTAATGAGGACTTTCCTTATCAATGAATGGTAAGTAAAGTATGCCCTGCTAGTTATAAACAACGGAAAATAGAAAAGAGGAATCAGGCAAGACAACTCACAGCAGGACTCAGTGGAGAGGAGCTTGCGTTCACACAGCAAGGTAAGCTGAGTAGGGAGAGAAGGCGTAACAGCAATGTGGGAACTTCACTATGTTTTAGAGAGAGCGAGAGAGAATTTTTATGTTTTCACCTGGTTTTTGTTTTCCCTCCACTTAGTTGTGCATGTGGTGCTGGGGACTGAACCCAGGTCCTTGTGCATGCCAGAAAAGTGCTCTACAACTGAGTCAACTCATCAGCCCCTTCACTATTTTTGAAAAAGAAAAAACTCTAAAGTATATTATGTGTCACATTGTCTCTGACAATTTAGAAAAACCTCAGCTGAATGAATGAATGAATTTCATTTTTAAATGAAGCTCTAAAAGCAAAAGCACCTCTTTGTGAATACAGCTAATAGGAGAAAAATGGATGAAAGAAAATCAATTCACAAGAGAAGACAAATATCCAACAAATATGTGGGAGACAATCATTTAACTGACAAGGAATCAAACACTCACAAATTAAACAAAAGACCGTTTTTTACACATCAAATTGACAAAGACGTTTTCAATGCCACACATAATAATAATAAATTAAATTTATGAATAGATATACTCTATCAGGAAATTAATCTAAAATACAATGACACTTAAGAATTGTATATCTTTTGAGCCAGAAATTCTAAACACAAGATATGTTCAATTGTTTAAACATTTTTAAAAATGGAAATGACCTGAATGTCCACGAATGGATAATAATAAACCAATTATATTATGTTCAAACATGGAACTTCACACTGCTATGAAAGGTTATGCCTTTGAAAAATATTTAATGATATGGGACCATGGAACAATGCAATTATATATGGAAATTCATTTAAACAATACGTTATTTTGTCATTTCCTTTCTAGTAAAGGTAGAATCACAATTCCTTAAAGTGATTAAAGTTTCTGATATTAGTAGGTCTAGGCTTCATTGAAAGTTTTCTGGATATCACAGAAAGTATCAAAAAGCAAATTATTATACTCTGAGGAAACTCCAGTTTCTAAAGCTTTCAATTTCAAGTGAAACATAAAAATGAGGAAAATCACAAATCTTAAAATCAAAAGTTGTCACAAATTATCATTGACTTAGAGTTAGGCAGGATTTTTGCATATTGTCAAGTAGGAACCACACCTAACAGTGCCAAACAATTACAGGGCTGTGGCATGAGTATGCCAGGCTCATCCCATGGCCTGTGCTGCACCTTTAGGTGCATTCTTGTCACTCTGAAGTCTGTAGGGAATTCTGCCTTCCACTTCTCAGAACAAAAATTCTTTTATTTATTTATTTATTTATTAGATGGATATAGAGATACAATTGAGGGGGAAACATTATCAAACATTCAAGAACCAATGTATATATACTTAGTTATCCAGGGCTAATGCCATATCATGGATGCCCAGCTTGGGTTCCCCCTGTTGCCGTTTCCCCCAGAAGAACTCCTGAATTAAATGGATATCTTGTGGAGGACAGAGATCTCCTTCTGAAATGATTCCCCCATATTCCCACCCTCCAGTCTCCTAGGAGTTCTTCCTACATCCTCCCTTCTCCCCCTCCCTTCACCTCCAAGTATCCTAGGGAGTCATCTCATTGTGTTGAGAATCATACAATTTGAAGTTATTATTAGCTTAGCCATCTAACATATTGCTTCCCCATGTATTCTAGCTTCCAGAGATGAGAGAAACCATTTGGATGGAGATGAAAAGAATTATGCTAAGTGAAATATCCCAATCTCAGAGACTCAAGGACCAAATGGTTTTCTTTATGATGCCCCTTTCCCTTGCTGCAGTTGAGGATAAAGGTTCAAGGTAGAGCATCATCTAAGTCATTTGGGAGCACAGGGCAAACCTGTCCTCGATATGTATTAGACCCAGCAAAGGCATAGCAACACATAATCTAGAGCAACCATGTATAGGGGCAGTGGGTAGATGGGGGAAGGGGAGGGAGGGGAGGGAGAGATCTAGGGAAACAATCGAGAAATCTAGGGAGACAATCAACAATGTAGCATACTCTTTACCTCCCTGAGAATCCAAATAATAGTTATTCAGTCATTTAATACTGGAAAATTCACAGTCTAAGCATTTATATTACTTGTGGGAATGAAATATTGAAGAATTAAGAGACTGGGGTGTGGGCAATGTGGGGGTAATTCTGGTTTAAGAACAAATACAGGGGCTGGAGCAGTGGCTCAGTGGTTCTGGTGCTTACCTGGAATGCAAGAGGACACAGGTTTAAATTCCAGCACCATGTACACAAGCAAGTATGGAAACAATGAAGGCCACATGAAAAAACTAAATAAAAATTTGATTCTCTCTGTCTCTCTCTTTCACTGTTCCTCTTTCTTTAAGAAAAAAAAGAACAAATGCATATCATATTGTTACTTTATAGGTATTTAATGATTGTACAATAACTCCTTAATAAAAACTTTAAAAAAATAAAGGAGTTTTTTCAAAAAATCCATGATAATTATTAACACAACATAAACTTCACATGACTGTTTCCTATTGTTGATAAATTAAACACAAGTCAAAAATTCACAAGTCTTAGCCAAAAATGACATGTAAGAATTAAATATCACCATACCACTGAGCATGCTTTAAACCCAGAGAAAAAATAAACAGATGCAAAACTCCTTTCTAATTGTCCAGCATTTTTTTCATTTGGAAAGAGTCATCTTTGCACTAGAAGAGTGCAAAGAATTTTTTTCCTGAATAAGGGTAATTTGTTAACATTATACTCATTTAACTATGGATATCTTAGTGCAATTTTTCCAATAAATGAGGATATTTTATTACATGAACCCAGTATATCTATCAAAATAGAAAGACTAATATGAAATAATAAATTTCTATATCCAATGTTCCTTCCTCTATTATTTACTTTAAGAAAGACTGTTTCTTTTCACTTTGTTTCATTTGTACCAGAGTAGATGCACAGATTCCTATACTAGTTAATGTTATTAACAACTACTGTGATTATTTATTTTATTGGCAAATTTTCCCCCTGTTTGGCCAGTGGGAATCACTTCAAACTGGCCTTGTGTCCTTTTAGTGTGTCTCCATCACTATCTTACTTTCCAGTATTTTAGGTTCTGTGGTCATTTTCTGTTTTCCCAACCATTCCCCCGAAATCAGTCATTTCTCCAAGAAGCTCTGATTTCTTTTGGTGGAGAATGTAGTTTGAAGCCAAGATCTGGTACTGTGTTCCCCTTGTGATTGCAGTTACATCCCAGGATGTTTTGGAGGACCAAACTAGAAACACACACACACACACACACACACACACAAACACACACACACCTCATTTTTTCTGTACCTACCCATATATATTGAAATTATATGTCTCCCCTGATAATTCTAATTTCAGTGCACCACACAAGTTTATTCCACTTTCCATCTTTTTCCTCTTTATAATGTCTTTTCTGGCAGTGAGAAACCATTGTTCTGAATATGTTCACCTGTTTTACCAATATCCTTCATGCAACCAGTCACAACCCACTGGCCAATACTAGTGGCAAGTACCTTTTCCACTGACCGTAAGCTGCTGGCCACGTCCCTGGCTCAGGCTCTAAACTTTGTCAGGAGGGACAACACTGCTGTATTTGGAAATCTGCTTTGGTTGGGCTCATCATCTGGCTTCTACACTACATTAAAGAAGAAAGGAAACCGGAGGAAGAATGAAAGAAAGACAAGGGAAATAAAGGCAGGGAGACAGGTGAGGAGCCCATGCAATGTATTTGCAATGTGGACTTCATGTTTACCAACTAAAATGTTAAAATGGTATCTATCTTTAAGAAATTACAATACTAAGACTAAGAAACACTAAATAAATAAAACAGTTTAAATGCTAAGACATATACAATCTCAAATGGGCTCTACCTGACAATATGCATTTGATGTTACACTTAGACTCTATTGCATATATAATTCATGACAGTACATATCTGTAGCAAAACCTTACATTTATTGTGTTTGGTATTTTTACATGTGACTGTATCAAATATCTGGATAGTTAGCTACGGTAATGTTAGTTAAATGACATATTTATATTAAATAAATAAGGAAATTTATATGAGATAGGTATGTTTAGAATTCTCTTAGTTTCCTATTTTTAAATCATCCCTGGACCATGCAACAAATTCCTTTGATTAACCTTACCTAGCTCTGAACTCACTATAAATAAATTATTGAGCCTATCTCTGTAAAGCATCAAAGAGCTCTTGAGTAACATGCATTTTTAAAATTAAAAAAAAAATCAATTTCTTTTCATGACAGATTACTAATAGCTTCCACTCGTCCATTTAAGGTGCATGCATCCCTAGCAACACAGGAAGTGAGAGGAAAATTGACAGAATGGTGCCAGGTCAGTGGATATTTTTATGTTCAACTTGAATTAGCAATTATAAAAACTATACTCCTCCTCTCCCTCATTCTGTGCTAGGCATGCCACAGATATATAGTAGCAACAGAGAGCTTCCCACGAGACAACTCCAGAGGTTTTTAGAAAGTCAGCCTTTAAAGTCCTTCCTACAGTTAGTAGGACAAAAATCTCAAGTGGTCCCTTTTATTATTAATTTCCCTAAGCTTTGTAATTCTTTAGTATCCAAAAGCAAAGAATTTTTGTTTCATAGGTACCATTTGCCACCCTTCCTAGAAAGTTTCTGATGGCATAGGAACTTATTACTGTTTAAATAAGTGTACTATAAACTTATAAAAATTAACTAGTTTTTCGTTAGTTTTAAATACAATTTTAGCCAATTTTTACTTTAAAATATGCTTTAAATCAATATTTGAAGAAGAAATGTTTTTCCTTTTGTGGTCATAGAATAAAAGAATAAATGTTTGTGTCCCCCTAAAATTCATATGTTGATATCATGGTATTAGGAGGTGAGGTTTTTGGGAAGTGATTTGGTCATGAGGTAGAACCTTCATAAATGTGACTAGTGTGCTTATAAAAGAGACCCCACTAAGATCCCTAGCCCCTTCTACGGGGGATCTCAGCAGGAAGCTTCCTTTATGAACCAGAAAGCAAGCCCTCACCAGACCCTGAATCTGCTAGGGTCTTCTTTTTCCCAGCCTCCAGAAATGTCAGCTCTTAGTAATCAATCTAGCATATGGCTTTTAGTTATGGATGCCTGAAAAATTAAGATACAGAGCAGTACCTTCCCTTCTGGTAGGTCACAGTTTAAATGTGTATCTTCCGAGCTCTAACCACAAGCTTATCTGCTTACTGCTATTCCACCCCTTCACTCAGGTTCTTTGACTTTTAGTCACACACAGACTTCAACTCTCTTACCCTTCACCATCATCAATATACCTCGCTCCCTTCTCTGTCCAGTCTAGAATTCATACCTAATCATATAAAGGAAGAATAGTCCCTGTTTTCCTTGCTCACTTAGCTCACATGCCCATCCCAAATGAGAAACAGTCCACATTTCATAACCTGAGTGGAAAAAACGGCATGCAGTCTTAGACTAGTACAAAAAAGTCTGGTTTTAGATTTCATTTGGGGGCTGGAGTGGTGGCTCAGTGGTTAAGGTGCTTGTCCACCATATGTGAGGACCTGAGTTCTAAACCCCAGCACCACATACATAACAGAATGTTGAAGCAACAAAAGTCAAACGAAAAAAACTAAATAAAGTTGATTCTCTCTTTCTCTCTCTGTCACTGTCCCTCTCTCTTTAAAAAATAAATTTAAAAAATTCATTTGGATTTCCAATACCTATCCTTCATATTATCTTATTTCTATTACACCATCTTCCATTCCCCTAAAATATACTAAAATATATTTTTGTTTATTATCAACATTAGGGAGTATCCTTGCAAATTACTTCCCTGAGAAAACTGGAGCCAGAGAGAAAATGCTCTCCACTTCCGATGGAGCTCCGTCCTACACACGCTATTGTGCTACTGTTCCTGATTTCTTCCACTCACTCACAGGAAATAAGGTTCACTTCTTCTGTTCACAGCCTACCACCCATTCTGCGCCTGGTGCATGTCTCCTGTCTGCCCCAGCACTGTGTGCCTGCAGCTGTTCACTGTGTCAGATTCTTCTCTCCAACCATGGAAGCACTTGACTTTTATTCCTCTATAAACAAGCACAACTACTATAAACTTCTCTGATTAAATTCCTCTGCCAAACATCATTGTTTCTTTTCTTTCTCTGCCAAGTTTCTTGAAGAAAATTCTTACCTCTTTGCCTTCCATTCACCTCATTTCACACCGACAACCTCGCTTCATTTACTTCGTCAATTCACCCTTCAAAATTGTCATAGACAGCCCCTTGCTTCCAAATCTGGTGGACAAGTATCAGCCTTCATTTTACTAGAGTTTTTTTTTTTTTTTTTGGATTTTGAGGATCTGTGCAAGTCTGTCTTGTAACTATTCTGTGGTCTGGCATGACTAGTCTGTCCTGCAATTTCTCTTTTTGCCCTCCTGACTGTTAATTTTCAGATTCCTTTGTAACACTTTCTGCCTCTAACTAGCCCTTCTATATAGCTCTGCCCAATTAACATGGGTGAGTGTCTTTAATCCATGTATTGTTGAGCACCAGGACTTGAACAGCAATGCATCAGGGTGATCATTACATACAGTATTCATATGTGTAAATACTTTAAAATAACACATTAAGCTCTTCATTTATATTTTCTGCAATTTTTGACTAAGCTAGCATAAAGACTTTTTAAGCACAAAAGAGAATGAAATAAAATTTATAATAGCAATTACTTCACATGGCAAAGCAGAAAAATATTGAGGAAAATTACTTCTGGATACAAATATAACATTATAGAAAATATGTAATTAGGAAGAAATTTAAAATTATTTTAGATAAAAATGATTAAAAACAGTGTATATAGGTGGAGTCCATTTTTATAACTGTATTATAAAATTCATATATAATACAGTATTCATCAGAATGGTAGCAGTTATTTTTCCTGGTGCAAAGGAGTAATCATATTTTGTTTCCTAATTTTTGCTTAAAATTTTAAAATTTTTTTATAAGAAATGTTACTTGGTGATAAGGAAAAAGAATAATTGTTTTAGAACTCTCAGAGCATGTTACGGGTGGAACCTGCAGTCAACCAATCACCCTCTTAAATTATCAGTGTGGTGACTTCCCACACCTAGATAGCTGCTAATTAAACCAGAGGGAAGCTCTCTGCTCTGGGCACTCTTAAGACTCTGATCAGAACTTCTACAAGGACCACTACTAGTGGTAAATTGCTGAAGCCCCCCTCCCTGCCTCTGCACTGCAAATAAATGGAACAGAGTGGATGGGTGGGGCCCATACCGGGTAAATACACTAAAGCCCACTCAGGTGCTATGAGTCAAGCAAGAGTGAGAGCTCAGTGCAGCCTGCACTCCCTCTCACTCAACTCAGACAGAAGCAGCAACACCACCTTTGCTTCAACCAAAGCAAAGCAGATTCACTAGGCCCCAATCACTGGCACTGGGGAGAAGCACCATGGGAAGGGACTGCACCCTGGATTGCAGTACCATACTAAAGGGAAGCTGCCTGAATATCCAGTGACATACAGACCCAGGGGGGAACTGTCAAAGGTTGTGGAATAGAAAGGGGCAGATACCAGCCTTAATAGGTGCATGGTCCAAACCAAGATCACAAGTGGAAAGCAACAGGATATTGTTTGGATATTTGTGGGACCTTGTACCAAACTTAAAAGAACAGGGAATCAACACCTACTGTCACAACCTAGGGTAGCAAAGATGAGATTTCAGATGAACAAACAAAGATACTTCACAACAGCACCTCAAAGAGTGGGGGCAACAGAGTGAATGAGCTCCTACACCACAAAACACCAGTAAAATCTACAACCAGTGTGTTCATGGATGCACAGACAGCTACCAATATCATCCTTCTACAAAAATGGTTCATTGGAGGACAACAAGTATACCAGTGCCCCATGACAAGCACAGGGACGCTTCAGGGCCTACATCCTGAACTTTTGAAACTTTAGAAGCAATCAACTCACCACATTGTACCCTCTGAGCACTCAGCAGCAGGTCCTCGGGCTGACAAACCAGAAATTGCTCATAGGAATTTCATAACAACTGAGGAATTGGCTCATATGCACTTGTAGCTTGAGAGAGACCTATAATCAAAGATTGATGGATATCTGCTAAATGTCAGAACTCCAATTAAATCCAAGTCAATACTCAACCAGAATTTTCATCACTTTCATATGGTACAACATAAACAATTCTAAAGTCAATTTTGATCATATAAACACTTCCTTAACTTGAATGACAATCATTTACCTAATAGCTGACATTGTACCTACAACCCATTTGAATCTATTTCATCTAATAAAAAGCATTAATTGGAATTAGAAACAATGATATTGCAGCCTTTGAAGGTAAATGGATGGCTATGGAAGAAATAGTGCTGAGTAAAATCAGCATAACCCAGAAAACCAAAGGTCGAATGTCTTCACTCATCTGTGGAGGCTGGAACTAGACCCTGGTCATTAAGAGAAGTGCTCTAATATCAGGTGTTAAATCCAGATATCATGTAATATTACACAACCTAATACTTTTTT